>PVKP010002908.1:31224-115834 GCA_004027715.1 Plecturocebus donacophilus | reverse complement strand
GGGGGGTGGGGAGTTGGGGAGAGATAGCATGGGGAGAAATGCCAGATATAGGTGAAGGGGAGGAAGGCAGCAAATCACACTGCCACATGTGTACCTATGCAACAATCTTGCATATTCTTCACATGTACCCCAAAACCTAAAATGCAGTAAAAATAAAAAATAAAGAAACTTCAAAAAAAAAAATACAAAAAATTAGCCAGGCATGGTGGCAGGCACGTGTAATCCCAGCTACTCAGGAGGCTGAGGCAGGAGAATCACTCAAAGTTGGGTGGCAGAGGTTGCAGTCAGCTGATATCACCTTATTGCACTCCAGCCTGGGTGACAACAGCGAGCCTCTGTCTCAAAAAAAAAAAATGAAAAAAATGAATAAATTCACAAGCTAAATAAAAGGAGCAAGTCTCCTTGTCCCTGTCCAATATTTCACTGCCCCTAAGCTACTCCTCTAGAGAAATCTTGATTGAAGAAAGAATGGGAAAGAACAGATAGAACAAACCAAAAAAAAAAAAACTACACAAACTTGATGGAACTTGACAACTGGTAGCAGAGAAAAGGATACCGTTGTCAGAGAGGATTTCATGTTTCCCAGCTTGGGTAAAGAATCATCACAACTTAAGCAGAAATAGAGGAATCTAGAGAAAGTACATTTCGGAGACCAGATGACTAAGGAAATGTAAATAAAGCCCTAATTCTTTACTTTTCCTTTTGGTCTTTCGATCTTAAAAACATGAAGGCCAGCAATACCAAAACCATCCAGTATCTTTTTCTTTATATTATAATAATTTAAAAACTCATAATAAAAAGGAAATAAGGGAATCAATAGTATTGATGCCATAGTCATCTGAGCTGATAGAACAAAAGAAGATAGTGATTCTGAGAGCTTCAAGTGGAATGATATGGTTTGTTGATTTTGCCACCATTTTTATGGATTGAAATTATACAGCATAATCTTTAAAAGATGCACAAGTTTCCTGGGAGCCTCATCTGTTAAGATTCAAAAGATGGGATGGGGAAGAGAAGAGAAATCCCAGAGGAAGTCACAGAAAGCTGACACATTTAGAGCAGAGCAAGCACTAAGAGCACCTAAGTTCTGCGGTTTGGAGGAAGAGAGGCTTGGTGCTAAACGCACATCCCAGATATTATTTTGCATAGTGCCTTTCATGTAGAAAGTGTAAGAATTAGGAACATTTGGCACTAACAGAGGGATACATTAAAGGAAAGACTATCTCAGGAGCATCTTTGTCTTCCCTGGTGACACTTCCACATACCTGCAGAAATAATGTTGTTCTGGTTTTAGGACGCTACACTTCTGGTCCTGAATCTTGCACATACTGTGTGGTTGTGTGGCCTCTGATTAACAACCAGCCAGCCACACTGGACCCATTTTCCCCTAAATTATATGAGATAGCTGACCCAGTGATCTTGCAGGTACCTTCTGGCTCTAAGAAAAATGCACAACCAAGTGAAGAATCTCAGATCCCAGGCATACTGCATGCTGAAAGTAACTACAATGTTATCTTGATATGATTTCTACATGTTCTATCTTATAACATGCTACACAAAACATTAGAAAACTTATGAGAGCACTTGATCATCTGAAATGAAGCCTATCACTTAAACACTGCAGTACTATTATGCCTATGATAATATTGTTTTCTCCATAAGAGTTTTTTCTTTCCAGATGCCCATATTTCAAACAAATTATGCACCCTAAACCATGAAACTTTCTTTTTTGAGACAGAGTTTTGCTGTTGTTGCCCAGGGTGCAATGGCATGATCTTGGCTCACTGCAACCTCTGCCTCCCGGGTTTAAGCAATTCTCCTGCCTCGCCCTCCCAAGTAGCTGGGATTACAGGCATGCACCACCACACCCAGCTAATTTTGTATTTTTAGTAGAGATGGGGTTTCTCCATGTTGGTCAGGGTGGTCTCAAACTCCTGACCTCAAGTAATCCACTTGCTTCAGCCTCCCAAAGTGTTGGGATCACAGGCGTAAGCCATATTCTTTGTATATAAAGCTGTAGTGCTTTCTAAAATTTTTCTCCCAAACCTAGACCAAAGCTCATGGGTTGTGAATGAAGACATATAAATTAAATTTTAGGTGCAAAACACCAAGATTGTTATAGTAAGTCTTTCTGGCTTTCTGCTTTTGGTTCTGCTGCCTAGCACGCTAATGTTTCATGTGGAGTCTCTTCCAATAGTATCGCCTAGCTGGGTGGTTGCAGTTGTTACTTGTTTAGAACCAAAATTTCAGCATACAGAACCCAGAAAAAAACACTTCTTTATTAGAAGCTTGTTTGTAGTTAACATCTAAAAGACAACCAACAGCTTGGGAATAACACCATGCCTTAATTACTTGTACTTTCAGAAATTCAAAGTCCAAACAAATATACAACCACAATTAATTAGAGAGATAGGAAAAGAACACTTATTAACATGATAATTCTTGCTTTATGAAAGCGTTAGGAGCTGACGGTTTTTACCTTTTTGCTACCTTTTAATTGATGTTTCTCTACTTACACATTGGCGTTCTAGGGCACCAAAGCATGATTCTTTTCTCGAATATAAAGTAAAAATATTCATATACTTTGTCTCTCTCTCTCTCTCTCTCTCTCTCTTTTTTTTTTTTTTTTTTTTTTTAGCAGGGTCTTGCTCTGTCTCTCAGGCTGGAGTACAGCAATACAGTCATGGTTTACTGCAGCCTCAACCTCTTGAGCTCCAGCGATGCTCTCACCTCAGCTCCCTAAACAGCTGGAACCACAGGTGTGCACCACCATACTCGGCTAATTTCGTACTTATTTTTTGTGGAGATGGGGTCTCCCTATGTTGCCCAGGCTGGTCTCAAACTCTTGGGCTCAAATGATCCTCCCGCCTCAGCCTCCCAAGGTGCTGTGATTACAGGTGTAAGCTACCACGCCTGGCCCATATTTTCTCTTTTTCGATTCTGATTTAATTTATCAGGTATTTATTGCAAAGGAAAATATATTTCATTTCATAAGTCACTGCTCATGCCTAGATCTGGTCACTGGTTTTGAAGACATCAAGGAGCAGTTAATAATGGGGAGAACTCCCCAGTCTCTATCCTCCTCCACTCACTGTGTCCCATCAACAGACACACACCACCCTGCAGAAGCCCGACAGCTGTGGAAAGGAAAGTCCAGGGCTCCAGTGTCCCTGAGGGAGCCTTTTGGGGCTATCTTCGCTGTTATCACAGCTGTGTTAATTTTCATTAAGAAGAGAAAGTAAAATAGGTTTATCGGCAAAGATAAAAATCCTCACTTAACCCTGCATTTAGGTCCTTTTTGCTTTTCTCTTGCACTAAGATATCATGAAACTGGCAACCTGAAAATCATATTCTCCTCCTACAGAAAGATTTAATGAGAAAAGTGAATCAAATGACATTTAATGTAAAATAAAATCCTGATAATAGGAATTGTTAGTTGACTCAAGAGACATCTTCTAAAAGCAGCAAAGAATCACCCCAGCCCAAGGCCTCTTACCTCACTCCATCAGAAGCACACTAATAAACCACCATCATAAAGGAATTTCCCAACTTAGGATAGCTTGACTTTTATCACAAATAAAAATCCATAAAAATAGGCAAGACATATCCATAAACACTGATTTAACACTCACACCCACACTAAGGAGTTTGGAACTAAAATGGGATGCACTGATTTGACAGGCAGAAAACTTTTGATTACAAGAATGTGATCAGAGATAGCAAATCCATTCTTTAAAGCAAGCAGCAATTTCTGCAAAGAAAGTTCTGTCTCTGAAAAGCTTAAGAATAGGCCCAGGGAGACATCAAGGAAGATACTTCTAGTCAGAGAAAGAATGATTTGATCACCCCAGAAATAGAGCACTTGGTGGCAGATCAGAGTTCAAGGGGAGGCTCAGGGGCTGTGCTTTTGGTAACTCCCAGCCAATACCAATATCACCCCAAATTCAGATGGCAGGGATTGATATGTCTTATTCATAAGTATATTTCTGGGTTTTCCAATTGCTCATTAAATGAAGACCAGCCCATTTATAAACTCATCCAGGATCTAATTATGTCTTTAAATGTCAAACTATCTACAGTTACAAATTGCATTAGAGTTACTCCACTACCAAGAAAACAAAATTTATATTGCCAAGGAAGACAAAAATAACCCAGTTGATTTACCCATTGGTATTTTCTTTAGGTTTTTTTTTTTTTTTAAAGATAGGGTCTCATTCTGTTACCCAGGTTGGAGTGCAGTGGTGCGATCACAGCTCACTGCAGCCTAGAACTCCTGGGATAAAGCAATCCTCCCACTCCAGTCTCCCAAGTAGCTGGGACTACCTGTGTGTTCCGTATTTGACCTTTCTTAAACACTGTAACATAACTTGTGATAAACGTCATTACTACCTAATGTATTGTCACAAGGCAAATCTCTGACCTGCCATTTCCTTCAACAGCAAAATTGCTACTAATAAAATATGATTAGAGATCAAATATAAACTTCATTTTTCATACACATAAAGAATAAGTTCATCTTATTTCTAGCAAGACTAAATTATAGAAACTCTGTACAGATCAAATGTTCCTTCAGAGTTTTTTTGAGGATGAGTTTCAACACTTCTTACTAAAACCAGCATCACTTCTTAACAGAGCAGAGGTGAAAGGACACCCAATTAAAGTGAATGTATACATACATTTCTATCATAAATACATTTGGCAATAGCTTTATGATGTAATACCTTGTTTCTGCTTCTAAAAGAATTGTCAGCTTCCTGACGTTTCATCTATCGTTAACTCTTCTACTGGAAACAATTAACATTAGGCCTTATATTCAAATGTAGCCCCTGGGTAGGTTCAAACATTCAAATGAAATGGGACGATTAACTACAGAAATCAACTTTCACTGTTTGAAGTAAAATCCAAGTTGGGGACATAAACGGACCTAGATATGAAGACATAAAGAACAGGATAAGGCAAGAATTTTGAAAATATAGCCTTTGGTTATTCAATATTTTCAATGGAATTAATCTGAAAAACTATTTTCTTTGGATTGTTTTACCTTTCAAATATTATATCATTCAAAATGTGGGATGGGGAGAGATAGCATGGGGAGCAATGCCAGATATAGGTGGTGGGGAGGAAGGCAGAGAATCACACTGCCATGTGTGTACCTATGCAACAATCTTGCATGTTTTTCACATGTACCCCAAAACCTAAAATGCAATTTAAAAAAATGTGAGATGGTTCCTGTTTTGTTTTGGTTTGGGTTTTGGTTTTGTTTTGAGATGGAGTCTCGCTCTATCACCGAGACAGGAGTGCAATGGCGCAATAGTGGCTCACTGCAACTTCTGCCTCCGGGGTTCAAGTGATTCTCCTGCCTCAGCCTCCCAAGCAGCTGGAAGTACAGGCACCCGCTACCATGCCCAGCTAACTGTTGTATTTTTAATAGAGATAGGGTTTCACCATGTTGGTCAGGCTGATCTTGAACTCCTGACCTCAGGTGATCCACCTGCCGCAGCCTCCCAAAGTGGTAGGATTACAGGCATGAGCAACCACGCCCAGCTAGTTCCTATTTTAATAGGAACCAAAGACAGTGAAGAAAGACCCTAAAGGTCAAACTTCGTGGTAAAATTTCTTTTCTACATGGTAAGAAAATTAAGTCCATATTTTAGATGTGATTTAAGAGGAAATGTTACATACTTTAAGAAAATACTTTAGTATACTCATTCATCTCACCAAAGGCAATCAAAATATATTTATTAAGCTTCCCTGATATACCCTGCACAATGTTATTCAAGTATAAAAGAGTTTCTTCCCAGAAAGAGCTTATAATCCATTAAAGGAGATAAAACTAACTAAGTGAAATAATAAAGTACTAAATTATCAGACCTTATCAAGGTTGTGGGAATCCAGGCTGCTATATCAAGCTCATGAGTCAACACATGTAAAATACACCCTTTTATTTGCAATAAGTTTTAGAGGATAAGAAAAGAACTTTTCATAAAACTCAGTTTTGAAGTTGGTCTAAATCACTTTAGTGAAGGAGGAGCAATCGCATGACTCAAAATTAGAAGGAGAAATATAAAAGCTAAATAAAGTCTGCAAGATTTTCCTTTCATAATCGAAGAAAATAAAGGAAAATGTGTTCCTGAGAGAGGTGTTCTGAAAGCGAGCGAGAGCAGGCCGGGGAAAGTCTTTCTCTCTGCTTCTCCACTTTCTTCCTCCCCCTTTCACAAAATAGAGGGTTAACATTTGAATCTGTTGCCCATTAAACTGCCCCAGCGTTTATCTCACTGCTGCTTTCTGAGCGAGGCTGGTTCCACCTTCCACATTGGGACATCTCTGCCTCTTTCCCTCTTAACCTTCCAAGCTGCTTTCCATCTCCCTCCTTTCTCACCCAGAAACCTAAAGGAAAATCATCTTAGCCAATTCTCACACGTTCTCTCTCACTCATCACCAATTTTCTCACCATTCGGTGCTTCATTTTGAAACAGCTTAAGACCACATAATCAACGAGAAGTCAAAGGCAGACTGATAGGGTTTGATTCTGTGTCTCCACCCACATCTCATGTGGAACTGTCATCCCTACGTGTTGAAGTGGGGCCTGGTAGGAGGTGACTAGGTTATGGGGATGATTTCTAATGGTTTAGCACCATTAGACATGGAAAGGTCAATTTCATTGATTAAAAGTAAGAGACTCTTGGCCCGGTGCAGTGGCTCATGCCTATAATCCCAGCACTTTGGGAGGCAGAGGCAAGTGGATCAAGAGGTCAGGAGTTCAAGACCAGCTTGACCAATATGGTGAAACCTCAGCTCTACTAAAAATACAAAAAGTAGTGGGGCGTGTTGGCACAAGCCTGTAATCCCAGCTACACAGGAGGCTGAGGCAGGAGAGTTGCTTGAACCCACGAGGTGGAGGCTGCAGTGAGCCGAGATCACACCACTGCACTCCAGCCTGGGCGACAGAGCGAGACTCCATCTCAAAAAAAAAAAGTAAGAGACAGCTGAACCCTCGTGTGACCATTCATACAAGTCCCTGTTTCAATGATGATTTCAAATGGTTTAGCACAGCACCCGAGTGCTATCTGGTGACAAAGTTCTCACAAGAGCTGGTTGTTTAAAAGTGTGTGGCCCTTCCCCTCCCCTTCCTGCCGCCATGGACGATGTGCTTGCTTCCTCTTCGCCTTCCGCCACGATTGTGAGTTTTCTGAGGCCTCCCCAGCCATGCTTCCAGTTAAGCCAGTGGAAACATGAGTCAGTTAAATCTCTTTTCCTCATGAATTACCCAGTCTAGGGTATGTCTTTAGGGCAGTGTGAGAACAGATTAATACACAGACCAATAGAACTCAGCATGCTGAGCGGGTTTCACTGCCAAAGAATGGAAGAAAACAGGATGCGCCCAGCTCATTACATAATAATAACAAAGCATAAAGAAACAAAACTTGGAGGGGTTAATTCACTGAGTGATGTAGAGTAATAAGACAAAATCTATTGCTTTTTTAATCCAGGAAATACACAAAGTTGAAAACAGCAGTCTGCTAGGAGAAAATATGAGGCAACTATGACTAAAAGAACTAAGGGTGAAGGCAATTTTTCTCCAAACTGTTATCCTCATTTGTGAATTACTTTTTTCTCTTTAAGAAAAAAAGAAAATTAATAAAATGGAAAACATTTTAAATCACAAAAGTTTGTGCTACGGAAGATTTTCAAAACGGTAAGCAATCTATTTAGAGTTTATGTTTTCCTAATTAGTTCTATTTAACTCTGGTAGAGATTAAACCTCATTAAAATCAGTTCAAAACTCGTATTTCAATATTACATTTTACCCTAATACACAGGGAAAAGCAAGACGTGAGGGGAAGGAAGGTCTTTGCCAGGAACGTGCAATAATGAAGAAAAAAAGAACTTCAAGAATCTCCTACCCTTTCCTGCAAACCACCACCGCCATTCACACTTCCCAGTGAGGTGGTACATGCTGTTCCCTAAACGCATTTTCGTAGGGTCTGACACACACTTCATTCCATCTGTGCTGGTCACTGTCCCATTTACAAGTCAAGAATCTGTTCCCATGGCCCTTCCTCCATAACACTCTTCCGGAATCCCATGGATGGCTCCCTTCTCTGAAATTCTACAGTTCATTCCTCGAATCTAATCATTTTCATACTAAATAATAATTACATTTTAGAAATATACTTTATGCTGGGATTTTTTTTTTATAAAAAGAATAAGAGAGAGAGAGAAAGAGGAAGAGATTTTAGAAAAAGAGAGAAAAGGAGAAAGAAAGAAACAGCAAAAGGAAGAAAAAAAGAATGAAAGAGAGAAAGAGGAAGAGATTACTGGGATATTTTTTAAAACAAAGACTATGAATACTGTGATCAGCACAATATCTGACATATAACAGGTGCGCATTAAATGTATGTTGAATGGGAATTTTTTGACGTCACCTAGTCACCTATGCTGTGTATAGTCATCAACCAAAACTATTTTCTACTGTTGAGTAATACCTCTATTTTATTTTTATCCCCTTTAAGGTGTCCTTTTTCATGAGATTGTTGTTCTCATTTTTGTTGTTTTTTTTCTTTGTTAACTTGTTGCTATAGATAGTGAGTTGTTTGAGGATATGCAGTAAAAGAACTCATTAATAAGCATAAAAGGGAAATCCCAGCCCGTTCTTTGAGTGTCCCTTTGCCTATGTGTGCCCCTAGTTAGACAGAGGATAGAAACTGCCCATCCTGCATTTCTATGCTCCTCTATTAGCAGAGAGTGAAGCGTGAGGTTTACAGCATGATCCAGCTCCCACATTTTTTCCCACAGAGCAGGGGTTTTTTTATTATCATTTTATTGAGTGATTATCAAATGGGATAGAATTGCATGCTGAAATTTTGCGAACTGAATTATTCATAAGAGTGAATTTCAATATACTGAGCATCAACTTGCCATGGCTCAGCTAAGGTTCACAAATATTTTTCTTACAGAGAATTGTTGCTGCAACTTTATTAGTAACACAGAGATGTCAAATTGGCAAAGTTCTACTATTAGTAATGGATTTATAGACCACGGAAACAACACTGTACCTGCAATCAACAGACAGGTTTATCTAGCCTTTTTCTTTTCTTTTTAAGAAGAAATCCTCAGATTCCAGTTACAAGATTTACAGCATTTCAATCTCATGCCCTATAAAATCTTATGTTCGGAGGTTAATAAAATGAGGTTAATCCAGAGATACTGCATGTTGGGTTCTTCTTTCCCTTCAAGCACAATACACTAAATGAAGCACAGTCTATACAGAGACTCTGCAAACAGCTGATTACTCGTGGAGATTAGCTGCCATCCAGTGGCTGAAAGTATAACTCACCCTTTGACCATTGAAGAGCTAAGGGAATAACAGACCCATGTCTCATGAGTACATCAAAGGTTATCAATTATTTACACTTACTGTCTCATATTTACAAAGAAGACAGAATGGTGAGAAATTACTGAATGCTTTAATGCATTTTTCAGTTCTAACCCCTAAGAAACTTGTCTTTATATTCCAATGATTTCCCTTTCAAAAATTTCCAATTTAGAAATTTTCTCTATCTATATCAAATGACCGAAGTTAAATAATAAAGTAATCATAAATAATAAAATATATTTTACTGTGTGGAAAACACTGAAGAGGCAAAAACTTTTATCTCAATATCTAAAGAAGAAAAGATGTAAATATAGCCATATAGTAACCCAATATTGATAGTTACCTAGTGAATTCTTTGAGTTGATTTTGCTCCTTTTCTTTCATTTAAAATTTAACATTAAGATCCTTAACCTCTTTTAAATAATTCTAATACTAGTACTTTTAAATATACCTTTTTATTTTTGTTATAAAAATAATACAATTGATTGGAACACAGAAAAAAAATCACCATAATATGAGCACTATTAACATATATTCTTCTACTCAATGAGAAATATTCTAGCTCCCATTTTCTTAAAAATAAAATACACACATGCATAAGTATATATGTGCATATATATGTATATATACACATATATATATACACCTTTATTTTTAGTTTAAAATGTATCATGTACACTTTCTTATATTATTGAGTATTCTTCAAAATATGATCTAACAATTGTGTATCATATAGATCACATAGGCCTTGATTTATTTAGCCAATTTTTTTTTTTACTTTTAGATTGGTTCCAACTTTTTACTATTATAAATAACAATATTATGAATATCCCTGCATACAAATCATTGGTATAAATCTCTACTTATTAATTTCAATAAATTATTATAAAATTCATCTCTCAAAAATTACACTCTTTGGTTTCCATGAGAAATGTAATGTAAATTTGTTCCTCTTTACACATACGATGGATGAGAAATGGAAAGCTGCGATCTTCTCGCAAGTTTCACTGGCAAGTCTTTGACAGCAGTGAAGTCCAACATGTTAAAGATATTTATTGGGCATTTGCGTTTTGTTTTGTTTTTATTTTTGTAAATTGCCTGTTCATGTCCCTTCCTTTTTCTGATAATTTTCTTTCTATTGATTTTATTTTTAAGACTGGATAAAGATACAGCACACATCCAGAAAAAAGGAATAGCCACTTCAATATTACTCTCATATATAGTAGAATTGAAAAAGCCACTAAAGATTTGGACCAAGATGGTCATTTGATTTTATAAAAAGTACAATCCACTATGAATAGATAGTAGCCATGTGCCAAAAGCCAGTATTAAAATAAAATAAGCAAAGTCTGTTAGAATTACAGGTAAAATTAACAGAAAAACTGTAGTTAAAGGATGTTCTAATAGAATGTTTTAGGATGAATATACTAAACCTTATACTCTCCCCAAAATTATAGTGCCATAGATAGCTAACAAAATTAATCATTTATTAGAACACACAAAACCTTAATGCATTTTAAAGGAAGTCACACAAGTCACAAGCTCCTACAATGTTATGTCATGAAGGAATTTTATGTTTCTCAATGGCTTTTTCTTTTTTTTTTTTTTTTTTTGGAGATGGAGTCTTGCTCTGTCCCCCGGGATGGAGTGCAGTGGCACAATCTCAGCTCACTGCACAGAGACAACCTCTGCCTCCCATGTTCAAGCACTTCTCCTGCCTCAACCTCCCAGGTAACTAGAACTACAGGCATGTGCCACCACGCCCAGCTGATGTTTGTATTTTTAATAGAGACAGGTTTCACCAGGTTGGCCAGGCTGGCCGCAAACTCCTGACCTCCAGTAGTAGGCACACCTTTGCCTCCCAAAGTGCTGGATTACAGGCATGAGCCTCTGCACCCAGCTCTCAACGGCTTTTAAATTTAGACAGAGTTCTTGAGTCCTCGCAGAACTCAAAACTGCAAATACAGACTATTCTGAATATAATGAATCCCACTGAAGACTCAAGAAGACTGACAGAGAGAGGGAAGAGGCAGACAAGTGTGGATTCAGTCTCAGTGTTGGAGAATGCCAGGTGGTGAAGGTGGGAGAGAGGTGCCCCTCATCAGGCCAAGTCGGCCAAACCAGCCCCAAGTCAGAACTGGGCTCCACACCCTCGTGCCATGAGTGTGGGTCCCTTTTTGGACCAGGCCAACACCCAGGACAGTGGTTCCTTGAGAAAAGAGGTGGGGGCAAAAGGTGGGAACCAAGACAGAGAAAACGTTGGGACCTGGAGGTACTTTCACCCCCATAGGTCTCCCGCTTCATTCCTTATGCCAGGTCCCCTCCCTGGAATTGTGTGTGAGTTCTATCAAGATTCCTCAGCTGGGTGTGGTAGCTCACACCTGTAAAGCATTTTGGGAGGCCGAGGCGGGCGGATCACAGGAGGCGAGGAGTTCAAAACCAGCCTAACATGGTGAAACCCTGTCTCTACTAAAAATACAAAATCAGCTGAGCATGGTGGCGCATGCCTGTAATCCCAGCTACTCAGGAGGCAGAAACAGGAGATTCGCTTGAACCTGGGAGGTGGAGGTTGCAGTGTGCCAAGATTGCACCATTGCAGTCTAGCCTGGGCAACAAGAGCGAAATTCTGTCTCAAAAAAAAAAAAAAGATTCCTCATAACTGAGTCCAGGGAAAGAATTTCCAGAACTGGACTCACTCCCAGCTACAGTCAAAACGCAAAGACAAAAGTAGAAAAGGAGTGTTCCACTTCCCTACAGTTTAAGGGAGCCTTTTTTGCTTTTTTAATTATTATTATACTTTAAGTTCTAGGGTACATGTGCAGATTGTGCAGGATTGTTACATAGGTATATACATGCCATGGTGGTTTGCTGCCTCCATCACCTGTCACCCGCATTAGGTATTTCTCCCCATGTTATCCCTTCCCAATCTCCCCACCCCCTGCTATCCCTCCCCTAGTCCCCCACCCCCTAAAAGGCCCCAGTGTGTGATGTTCCCCTCCCTGTGTCCATGTGTTCTCATTGTTCAACTCTTAAAAAAACAAACAAATCTTTCATTTTTAATTTAGCATGCTGCAGAAGTTCTTTCAATCCCAGGAGACTTTAAAAAATTGTTGAGTTTAGGTTACTCTGGTGGAGCAAATGCAAGAAGGTGAGGAGAAACGAGGCAGATGCTACTGTGATACAGTGACTGAGGAGGTGCACAAATGAGTGAGCCCCAACACTAGAGGGGTGAACATCTAGGCACCGATGGGCTGACATCATCTTGCTAGGGTATGAATGAAATCAGTGTCCCTTTTTCAGAGCTCCTGCTCTCTGAGTTGGCAAACTATGGCTCATGTGCAAAATCTGGCCCACTGTCTGTTTTTGTAAGCAAAATGTGATTGGAACACAGCTGTATTTATTCATTTCTGTATTGCTCATGGCTGTGTTCATGCTACAGTGGCAGACTTGAGCAGTTACAAATGAGAGCTGAACAGTCAGTCATATTTATTTATCTCGTCCTGTACAGAAAAATTCGCTGGCCTCTGGCCTAAACCAACATCACACGTGACTTGGCTGTGCGTCTCTCTTCACATCAGCACAGAGGAAGCCCTGCCAGACCCTGGCCAAGGCACAGCCCCGTTCCATGTCACCTCCCTGGGAGGCCCTCCCCATGGCTACTCCACAAACACCGTGCCTCACTTCCTCATCCACACAGCCTCATGCTCAGCACATAGGTGCCCACATGTGCCCACCTCCATGGGGCCACCTTTTTGGTACCGAGTACTATGAGATGTGGTTGGGCTTAGTTCCACAAGGAGGGAGAAGAACTGGAAATAGGCTGAAAGCTTCCTATCATTCCCCCTACCTTCCATATCCTAAAAGCCTCTGAAATCTCCACTCCTTCCCCACCCTCCACAGAAGGAAATAAATTGGAATGAGTTTCCCCAGGCCCAGTTCTGCTGTGCGCAGATTCCTTTGAGTTAGGAAAGGCGGGTGAGGAAGAAGTCTTTTTGCTGAATAAGTTTTTCTATACCTCCCTCCCTTGGCCATTTTCCAGTTCTTTCCTATATATATTTAATAGTATAAAAATCATCTTTCTAAAATAAAAGAGAGCATTACTATACCCATTTTCTAGATGAGGAAACTGAGAGTGAGAAAGGCAAAGTAGGTTACCAGCATGTGTAATTTTTAACAAAAGTGAGTGTTTCTATTCCCATTTTTCAGGTGAGGAAACCAAGAGATAGGAAGGTAAAGTGTAATCCCAGCACTTTGGGAGGCCAACGCAGGTGGATCACCTGAGGTCAGAAGTTCAAGACCAGCCTGACCAACATGGCAAGACCCCATCTCTACTAAAGTACAAAAATTAGCCAGGTGTGGTGGTGTATGCCTGTAATCCCACCTACTCAGGAGGCTGAGGTGGGAGAATCACTTGAACCAGGGAGACAGAGGTTGCAGTGAGAAGAGATCGTGGCACTACACTCCAGCCTGCAGGAGTGTAGACTCCATCTCAAAAAAAAAACCACAATCAAGGTAATAAATATATCCATCACCTCCAAAAGCTCCCTCATGCTTCTTTGTGGTTTTTGGTTTTGTTCTTATGTTTCTTGTGTATGGTAAGAACCCTGAACATGATTGATAAGCACCTGAATTATTGTATGTAAATTGAGTTTTTTTAACCAAATAAGATTTTATTTATATGTCATAACGCAAGTTTTTCTCAGGAAACTAATGTGACTCTAAGAAATAATGAAAATCATGTTTTAATAACTTAGAAAACAATACATTTCTCATAAGACATTCAATATGCTGCAATTTCAGCATTATAGAACGCATCTGTGTTTTCTAAAGGTTCTTTTTGGATTGCCAGGAACCAAAAAACACTCTCATAAAACCCAGATGTTAAAGAGAAACTGAACGAGACACTTGTTAAAACATTTTATTCAAGCTACTACAGTAGAGAAGACAGACTTCAGTACTGAGCTTAACTCCAAATACAGCAAAAGCAGCTGGAGATTTTCAGTCAATGGGCAGGCGTCGGTGGATGGAAAATTACTAAGAGGAATTTGATGAGATATCAAATGCAGTGGGAAAGAAGAACTTGATGAGACATCTAGGGGATGGAAGGAATTCTCCCTAAACTAGCTTAGCAAGATTCCTGCTAAAACTGGGCTTGGCAGGCCAACGACAGGCCCAAGAACCCAGCTAGTCAAAAAGAGGGCTCAGAGGGGCCTGGGTAAAGTCTGGTCTGCGAAGGAGTCCTTGTCACTGGTCATGGGAGTTTAAGACACACAAGCAAAGACGGTCCTGGCAGCTGCTCGGCCAGCCTCACAAGGAAGTGTCTCGTCCATCACACCCCACAGTGGGGATGCATCCGCCACAGCGGCCCCACCCCAAGAGCAGGTGCTGCCCACGTGCTCCACCATTTTGAAGCCCAGCCACCGTCTCCCTCTCCCTGTGTTTCCACTGTTCCCACCACTGCTTGGATCCGCTGGAGCTCCTGCTTGGTGTGAGACTAAGCAAATCATAGAAAGCCATATCTGCTCATGCCTTCTGGCCAGAATAATTTCACAAAGCCCCTGACTCTGAGATGACATACAGCTCTCTAAAAACATAAAGACAAAGCAGAGCACATAGCCCCCCATGCCTCTTGCCTAAATCATTACATTCCTTAAAAAATAAATGACCCAGGCAGGGCGCAGTGGTTCACGCCCGTAATCCCAGCACTTTGGGAGGCCGAGGTGGGCAGATCCCAAGGTCAGGAATTCAAGAGCAGCCTGGCCAACATGCTGAAACCCATCTCTACTAAAAAGACAAAAATTAGCTGGGCATGGTAGCGGGCACCTGTAATCCCAGCTCCTCAGGAGACTGAGGCAGGAATCGCTTATACCCAGGAGGCAGAAGTTGTAGTGAGCTGAGATCACGCCATCGCACTCCAGCCTGGGTGACAGAGCAAGACTCTGTCTCAAAATACATAAATAAATAAATAACTTAGTCTTGTTTTTTCTACACATAAGATAATGCCTGATGGGATTACTAATTATACTTCCATAATCTATAACCAGATATGCTCTTCTACCCAAACATTAATAAAATTACTCTCCCCTCCCCCTCCCCCACAGTGGCACTATCATAGCTCACTGCAGCCTTGAACTCCTGGACTCAAAGGATCCTCCTGCCTCAGCCTACTAAGTAGATGGCATATGCCACCATGTCCAGCTAATTTTTATGTTTTTTTGTAGAGATGTGATCTCTAGCCTCCTATCCTCAAGTAATCCTAATATCTCAGCCTCCCAAAGCACTGGTATTACAGGCATGCACCCCTGTACCCGACCTCAAACTTTAATTCTGCTTCAATATACCTTCTAAACAAGTCTAATATAATTTTACATGTACCGATCCCTGCTCACCTATATATAAGAAGTAGGCTAAAATTCTGTCCACAGGAGTCTCATAGGACTGTTCCTGAGCTGTGGGCCTTGGCCTACAGTCCTCAGTAAAACTTTTAAATAAAACTAACTTTAATTCTTTAAAAACTTGATTTTTTTTTTTTAATTTAATTGACAATCATGGCACTCCAGATAGGACTCAGAGCAGACAGCCCAGAGTCACCTAGACCATTGCAGGGACTGAGCACCTTAGTACCAAAACAGGCCACCCCTCTGGCTCCTCCATGGTTGCAAGTGACTGACTGGCTGAGTCTCTCCGGAGTCTCAGACCTCCCACGTGGTTGATGGTTTTAGAATCAACTCCCAATGACTGGGTAAATGGAAAGGAGGTTATTGGAATGATACTAAAGAGGTGCACAGGACAGAGAGGAGGATCAGGCTCAGAAACTAGATGGGAAAAAAGAGAGGCTAGATGCAGAGAGATCGCCCAAGGTCGCACTGGAGGACATGGACTCCAGCTGCACTTGACTCTCAGTCTTGCCTCAGTGTTCACCAAAATTCGGCTGTAAGTAGCCTTAACCTTAGATCACTCCCTCCTAATTCCAAGTCCCAGATCAGAGGACAGCAGTGAATGAAATTCTAGGTTGAAAGTTCTTTTCTTTAAGGATGTTGAATATTGGCCCCCACTCTCTTCTGGCTTGTAGGGTTTCTGCCAAGAGATCTGCTGTGAGTCTGATGGGTTTCCCTTTGTGGGTAACTCGACCTTTCTCTCTGGCTGCCCTTAGCATTTTTTACTTCATTTCAACCCTGGTGAATCTGACGATTATGTGCCTTGGGGTTGCCCTTCTTGAGGAATATCTCTGTGGTATTCTCTATATTTCCTGGAGTTGAATGTTGGCCTGCCTTGCTAGGTTGGGGAAATTATCCTGGATAATATCCTGAAGCGTGTTTTCCAGCTTGGATTCATTCTTTCTGCCACATTCAGGTACACCTATCAAATGTAGATCAGATCTTTTCACATAATCCCGTATTTCTTGGAGGTTTTGTTCATTTCTTTTCACTCTTTTTTCTCTAATCTTGCCCTCTCATTTTATTTCATTGAGTTGATCTTCTATCTCTGATATCCTTTCTTCTGCTTGGTCAATTCAGCTATTGAAACTTGTGTATGCTTTTCAAAGTTATCATGTTGTGTTTTTCATCTCTATCAATTCATTTGTATTCCTCTCTAAGTTGTTTATTCTCGTTAGCATTTCGTTCAACATTCTTAGTTTCTTTGCATTGGGTTAGAACATGATCTTTCAGCTCAGAGAAGTTTGTTATTACCCATCTTCTGAAGCCTGTTTCTGTAAATTCATCACATTCATTCTCCATCCACCTTAGTCTCTTGCTGGTGAGGAGTTGTGATCCCTTGTAGAAGAAGAGGCGTTCTGATTTTGGGTATTTTTATCATTTTTGTGCTGGTTTCTTCCCATCTTTGTGGATTTATCTACCTGTGGTCTTTCTGGTTGGTGACTTTCAGATGGGGTCTCTGAGTGGACGTCCTTTTTGTTGCTAATGAAGTTATTTCTTTGTGTTTCTTAGTTTTCCTTCTAACAGTCAGGCCCCCCTCCTGTAGGACTGCTGGAGGTCCACTCCAGACTCTGCTTGCCTGGGGATCACATGCAGTAGCTGCAGAACAGTAAGGGTTGCTGCCAGTTTCTTCTTCTGCTATCTTTGTCCCAGAAGGATATCCACCAGATGTTAGCCTGAGCTCTCCTTTATGAGGTGTCTCTTTGGATATACCAGGGTCGGGGAGCTGCTTGAGGAGACAGTCTGTCCCTTATAGGAGCTCAAGTGCTGAGCTGTGAGCTCTGTTGTTCTATTCAGAGCTGCAGGGCAGGTATGTTTAAGTCTGCTGCAGCAGAACTCTTAACCACCTATTTTTCCCAGGTGCTCTGTCCTGGGAAGGTGGGGCTTTATTTATAAGTTCTTGACGTGCTGCTGCCTTTTTTCAGAGATGTCCTGCCCAGCAAGGAGGTAGCCTAGTCACAGTCTGCCAGCAGAGGCATTGCTGAGCTGCCATGGGCTCTGCCCAGCTGCTGTGTGAACTTTCTTTCGGTTTTGTTTATAGAGGTATAGTTAGAACTGTCTTGGTAATGGCGGTGTGCCTCAGTAATGGCAGACTGTCTCTGTAATGGTGGACTGCCTCAGTAATGGTGGACTGCCTCAGTAGTGGCGGACTAGTTCAGTAATGGTGGATGCCCTTCCCCCCACAGAGCTGGACCATCCTGACTCCAGCTGTGCTTGCTTAGAAACTCTCAATCCAGAGCATTTCAGATTGCTGGTCTTTGTGGGGGTGGGACCCGCCAAGCCAGATCACCTGGCTCCCTGTTTCAGCCCCCTTTCTTTCAGTTGAATGGGTGGCTGTGTCTCCCAGGTGTTCCAGGTGCCAGCTGAAACGGCCACCCAGATTTGTGTGAATTTTTATGCAGTGACCCACTGCACCGGCTGAGACAGCCATGCTGGAAAACTCATGGCGCTTTTCAGCCCTGGAATCTCCTGGTCTGTGGGCAGTAAAAACTCGTTTGGAAATGCAGTGGTCACTCACCCTCTGTGTTGTTCTCGCTGAGAACTGCACTCCAGTGCTGTTCCTATTCGGCCATCTTGGATCCCCCATAACATTTTTTTAAATTTCTTTAAGTTGGTATTCACCTTTCTCTGGTGCCTCCTTGAGTAGCTTAATAATTGACCTTCTGAATTCGTTTTCTAGTAATTCAGTGATTTCTTCTTGGTTTGTATCCATGCTGGTAAGCTAATGTGATCTTTTAGGGGTATTAAAGAAACGTATTTTGTGATATCACCTGAATTGTCTTTCTGGTTCCTTCTCATTTGTGTAGACTATGTCAGAGGAAGATCTGGGGCTCAAAGACTGCTGTTCAGATTGTTTTTTTCCCCACCCCATGCTCCCTTGATGTGGTATTCTCCCCCCTCCCCTAGAGACAGGGCTTCCTGAGAGCCAAACTGCAGTGACTGGTATTTCTCTTCTGGGTCTAGCCACCCAGTGGGCCTACTGGGCTCTAGGCTGGTACTAGGGAGTGTCTGCAAAGAGTCCTGTAATGTGATCCATCTTCAGGTCTCTCAGCCATGGATACCAGCACCTGCTCCTGTGGAGGCAGCAGGGGAGTGAAGTGGACTCTGTGAGGGTCCTTGATTGTAGTTTTGCTTAGTGTGCTGATTTTGTGTTGGTTGGCCTCTAGCCGGCAGGTGATGCTTTCAAGACAGCATCAGCGGTAGTAGTATAGGGAGGATATAAGCTTGGCCTAGGGTCACCTGGATAAGTATTAGGATTTCTCAGGTGGTGGGTGTGGCCATAGAGTTCCCAAGAGATTATGCCTTTTGTCTTCAGCTACCAAGGTGGGTAGAGAAAGATCATCAGGTGGGGGCAGGATTAGGTGTGTCTGAGCTCAGACTCTTCCTCGGGCAGGGCTTGCTGTGGTTGCTGTGGAGGATGGGGGTGTGGTTCCCAAGTCAATGGAGTTACATTCCCAGGGGGATTATGGCTGCCTCTCCTGCGTCACACAGTTCATCAAGGAAGTGGGAAAAAGCCAGCAGTGACGGGCCTCACTCAGCTTCCATGCAGCTTGAAAGCCAGTCTCACTTCTACCATGGTTCTCCAACAGCACCAAGTTTATTTCCAGGCAGCTGGTGAACAGGGCTGAGAACCTGTCTCAGGCTACAAGCCTCTCTGCTGAGAAAGCAAGCAGGGCTTTCAGGTTTCATGCCTCCCTACCTGCCGCAATTTCTGTGCTCATAGTTGCACTCCCCATTCTCCCATTTCCCGGGAGTCTGTCCAGGAAACTTCACGTTTGCTTGAACCTGTTACAAAGTTCAGCTGGAAGTTTCCTTCTCCCTGTGGTCTTTCCCCAATTCCACTGGAAGCAATCCCCAAGGACCCCTGCGAAACAAAGTCAGAAATGGCTTCCCTGGGGACCAAGAGTGCCCGCTGGGCTCTTCCCACTGCTTCCTCTACCTCTATATTTCACTGGGCTCTCTTAATTCATCTCAGTTCTAGGTAAAGTCAAATCGTTCTCCTGTGATCTGGACCTTCAGGTTCCCCAGTGAGGATGAGTGTTTGGGAGGGGACATTCCCCCTCTCACATTTTGGGCACTCGGAGTTTCACAGTTATCTCATGGAGCCTTAGCAGCAAGACAGTTCCTTCAGAGGGTCTGTGGATTCTCTCAGCTTTCCTTGTATGTTTCTGTGGTAGTTCTTGAAGCAAAATGCATGATGTGAGTCTCCACATAATGTTCCGTCCATTCGAGTGGGAGCCGCAACTTAGTCCTACCTCCAATCTGTCATTTTTTTTAGACTCTGAACATTATTATTTTGCCCCCCAAAAATGCCCATGTTCCTGGGCAACATAGCAAGACCCTATCTCTAAAAATAAATAATTGTTTTTTTAAATGTCCATGTTCTAACCTTGGAAGCCTGTGAATAGATATCCTTACATGACAAGAGGGGCTTAGCATTTGTGAATAGATTAAGCATTCAGTGAGTGGGAGACAATCCTGGATTATCCAGTGAGCCCAATGTAATCACAAGGACCTCCATAAGTGGAAGATGGGAGAGGCAAGGTCAGACAAAAGTTGATGTGATGAAAGAAGGGCTGTTGCAGCAATGCCAGGGGAGGCCAGGAGCCAAGGAATTCAGATGACCTTGAGAAGTTGAAAAAGAGGCAGAAACGATTCTCTCCCAGAAGCTCCAGACGGAATGCCTGCCAGCACGTTGATTTTAGCCCAGTGAAACTGACTTTGGACTTCTGCCCTCTAACAGAGTCTGAGAATAAATTTGGGCTGCTTTAGGTCACCAAGTTTATTACAGTAGGAATATGAAACTAATACAACCACTAAGTCTTCAGGAGTGTTTGCTGCCATGTCACAATTCATAAGCTCAAACCCATGAGATGGGTGTGCTTGGGGGATGGCTGTCACTGAGCTGCCCCCCTCTTCTGCTGTGGCTTCAAGCACTTTCTCTGTGCTTCAGTTCCCTCGTTTGTAAGATGGAGAGGAGGAGGATGTTAATTATAGGACCCAAATGAGTTAATCTTCTTTTAGAAAACACTCGGCATAGAGCAGTGAAATAAGGATATATATATAGACATATAGAGATATACATTGTGCAAGTTGTCAGAATCAAAATGGAGTCACTTGTGTTAAAAAAGAAAAAAAAAATTGAGCTAAAGAAGGCCATAAACAGAAGGTTCTCATGTGTGAATGCCTGATCGCAAGAACGACCACAAAAGACTCTGCAAACTCCACAACCTTGCCTAAAAGCGATTACAACTGCAAAATACTTCTGCAAGGACATCTGTCTAGCAACTGTCTGTCTGACCTCTGACCGATGCCACTCTTCTTATTGGTCCCTGTGGCCAAGGATAATTATCCAAAAACAATTATGTAATCATCCTCACTTTTCCTTTTAAAACTTTTGCCTTCGTTTACCTTCCTGAATATGTACTTAGTTTACCACACACAAGTATTCCCACTGAGATCCCTATTCCTGAACAAACATCATTTTCTTTCTTTTTTTTGTTTTTTTGAGACAGGGCCTCACTGTGTCACCCAGGTTGGAGTGCAGTGGTGCGATCTTGGGTTACTGCAACCACTGCCTCCCAGGCTCAAGTAATCCTTCGACCTCAAGTAGCTGGGACTACAGGTGAGCGCCACCACCTGTAATTTTTTGTATTTGTTGTAGAGATGGGGTTTCACTATGTTGCTCAGGCTGGTCTCAAACTCCTGGACTCAAGCAATCTGGCTGACTTAGCCTCCCAAAGTGCTGGGATTACAGGCATGAGCCACCATGCCCAGGAACATCACTTTCTTTTGCAGAATCTCCCTCTCTGCTATATTCATTAATATCTATGATAGGATGGCATTTGATGGGTTTTAATGAACTTGTCCCATTTAATCAAGGTAAAGTTCAACAGGAATGGCGAAAAGGAGATTTCCTGGCCCAAAACCATCCCCTATAAGTCCCATCCATCATGCCCAGGGAGGTTGAAACATTGTACAGGTGCCAGCATGACACCCTTTGCTACTCACCCTCTTTTCCTGACTTTTTATATCCAAAGTGCTAAAGCGATTACAATTTCCGAAAGTTGGCAGCCACAGCTTCACAGGCCCCAATGAGCACCTTTGCCCACTAAGGTTGCGCTACTACCACCACTCCTCCCCACTACCTCTGAGCCCACCTTGCCAGGAGACACACGATGGCTCAGAAGCCATGGAAAGCTGATATCAGTGGCCAGGAGGCTGGTAGGGACCAGGGAAGCCCTGTAGCATAATGTTCCAGGGCTTCTCAGGAGCTGGGGAGTATTGATGAGGCACAGACTGGCCCTCTGGAGTCCACAGGGACTGAGGGAGCAAATGCAGTGGCAGGCAACCAGGAGGCAGAATCGTAGGGGCACTGATGAATGTGGGCACTGTATTAGTCCCTTTTCACGCTGCTGATAAAGACATACCTAAGACTTGGCAATTTACAAAAGACAGAGGTTTATTGGACTTACAGTTCCACGTCGCTGGGGAGGCCTCACAATTATGGCAGAAGGTGAAGTGAATGTCCACATGGTAGCAGCAAGAAAGAGAATGAGAGGCAAGCAAAACGTGTTTCTCCTTATAAAACCATCAGATTTTGTGAGACTTATTCACTACCATGAGGGCAGTATGGGTGAGACTGCCCTCATGATTCAATTATCTCCCACCGGATCCCTCCAACAACATGTGCAAATTACGGGAGTACAATTCAAGATGAGATCTGGGTGGGGACACAGAGCCAAATCATATATGGCACCAACAAACAACAGATGCCAGTCCATGGCTCTGTGCCAGGATTAATTTAGTCCTTGCATTGCTGGATGACTGAGAAATTTAAAGGATCCCAAGTGAGAAGAGAGAATAGACAGGGCAAAAATGGGGCATGTAAGCATTCTGAGGCATGGTTTACTCACCATATAGAATGGAACTATTCAACTTTCCAACAGTTGGTATGGTTTTACCAGTACGTATCTCCAAATTTCAGCCTTCTATAAAATTCTGTTTTGCAGTCTTCAGTATCTAGTGGATACTGAAGACTGCCTCATTCAACATCCACTCTAATACATTTCTAGTATTTGTTTTTTTGTATCATAGTAACTGTAGCTAAAACCTACATTTCCCAGACTCCTCTGCGGCTATCTTGCATTTAGAGTTCCACATACAATTTTGGTCCTCCAGTCATCTAAACTTGCACAAGATTTTGAATCAGAACTAAATTCTGCCAGGCACAGTGGCTCACACCTGTAATTCCAGCACTTTGGGAGGCCAAGGCAGGAGGATTTCTTGAGCCTAGGGGTTCAAGTCTGCAGTGATCATGCCATTGCATTCCAGCCTGAGAAACAAAGCAAGACTCTGTCTCTAAAAAAAAAAAGAAAGAAAGAAAAAGAACTAAATTCTGAGGAGAGAACTACAGTGTGAGACACTGAAGTCCAAGTCCAAGATAATCACAGGCACACTTTGTCCCAGATTTGGTTAAAACTAGCAGAAGGGAATGCATTAGAATTATTAAAATAATTCTTTGTGCAAACAATTAAGTGTAAGCCACATAGGCTTTTTCTTAAAAGACACAGTAGTTCCCCGTTACCCACAGTTTCACTTTCCTCAGTTGCCTGCAGCCAACAGTTGTCCAAAAATATTAAATGGGAAATTCCAGAAATAATCCATACGTTTTAAATTGCACACTATTTTAAACAGTGTGATGAAACCTCACTCACAGTCCTGCTGTGTCCCACCCAGGAGGTGAATCATCCCTTTGTCCAGTGTATCCATGCTGTATACACTACCTGCCTGTCTGTCACTCAGTAGCTTTCTGGGGGTAACATCTTAAACCATCACAAGAAGGGTGAGCACAATAAGATGTCTTGAAAGAGAGAAGCCACACAACTTTTATTAAGGCATATTGTAATAATTGTTCCATTTTATATGAAGTCATTGTTAATATCTTATTGTGTCTAATCTGTACATTGAACTTTATCATACATAGGTATGTATAGGAATGAACAAAAAAATATACGTGTGTATGTGGGTACATATATATGTATGTATGTGTATACATATATGTATCAGATTTGGTCCCAGCTTTGGTTTCAGGCATCCACTGAGGGTGTTGGAATGTATGAGGATAAGGAGGGATGACTGTATTCATGCAGTTACAAAGACTTCATATCAACTGATGATGTGACTTCATCACCTATACTGATGTGTTGAAAAAATATTGATTGAAAATTAACATTTATAGGTGTCACATAAAATATATTTGTCTGATTATATAAAACTTCAAGGTATTTTCTGGAGAGTAAAAATACTAAAATTCAAATTATTTTGTCTCAATTCCCTAACCTTGAACAAATGTCACTAAACTATTTTAAGACTTCTCCACAAGGTGGGGCTACTCCCAAGCTATTCTGTTGCTCGGGCGGGGGACGCATAGGTGTTTTGGAAACAATTCATTAGTATCACTCCTGTTAACAGTCTTGGTAGGAAGGCTTATTAACTGCAACTCTAGGAATCATTGGGAGAGGTAAAAGATCAGTATTTCCAGCGTCCTTTAGGAGCTGTAACTTCTCAGCCTCTGCTTGTCCATGCAATGATCACTCAGGTGGAGGCTTGCCCACAGCATCTCCCTGGTTCTCTGGGACCTCACCGGAAAAGCCACCGTGAAGGACATGAGACACACATGGCTCTCCCATCTCTGTCCCCAGCTCCTTTCTCAGCCCACTCAGCCTGCTCTAACACATTACCATGGACTGAGTGGCTTATAAGCCACAGAAATTCCTTTCTCACCACTTGGGAGGCTAGAAGCCCAAGATCCTTTGCTCCCTCGTTTTCACACATCCCAAGCTGCCCCACGTCTTGCACACAGACCTTCCTAACTCTCCTCTCTCCCCTCTCCTCCTCCTCTCTCCTTCCTGGCTCTGACTGAATCCTCCCCCTTCCTTGCCCCACTGGTTCACTGCCAGACAAGCAGCCCCAATTTCTCCACTGAAGGCAGAGGGAATCGTCCAAGGTCTCACATATCAGCATCTTGGGTCCCAGCTGAGGATGCGATCCAACCCCAAATGGGATCCAAACATACCTGGGCACATCTGGACATGAGAGACGGGCTAGGGAAGTCCTCAGTGGGGGCTGGGAGGGTTCATAAGAGTTGAATTATGGGAGTGTTTTGAGAGGGTTTCTTCCCTTTATCTTATCTTGGCCACTGGGAAATAGCCTCAACCAGGACCCAAGAGGAGAATCGTGAGAGGAAGAGAGAGAGAGGCGACTCTCCCAGGAAACATTCCAGGCCCTAAACCTGCCTCAGCCCTGACTCCCGTGGGAAGAGGCTGCGTAGATGAGCTCCACGGGGGACTCTGCGAGAGCTGCATGAAACAGTAGGTGCGGCTTTGAGGCCCAAGGGGCCAAGCATCGTCCCTATGGAGGGGAGGATATGGAGCACTTTCATGCGCAGACACACTGTTGCTTCAAGCTTATAACAGCACCTGCCTCCAGCCGAGAGAGAGGCCTCGCACCAGAGCCCAGCACCCTTCACTACCACTGCAGTGGTTAATTTCATGTGTCCACTCTGCCAGGATACTCAGATATTTGGTGAAGCACTAGCCTAGGTGCTGCTGTGAAGGCATTTTCAGATGAGACTAACGTTTAGATCAGGAGACTTCCAGTATGGGAGATGACCCTCCAGAATGTGGTTGGACTTCATCCAGTCAGCTGAAGGCCTTACTAGAATGAAGACAGAGGTCTGCGTGGAAGAGAGAATTCCACCTCTAGACGGTCTTTGAACACAGGCTACATCTGCTTTCCCTAGTCTCCAGTCTGTGTGTGTGTCTGTGTATATATGTGTATATATATACAGTTATGTACCACATAATGATATTTCGGTCAACGATGGACTGCATATATGAGCGTTCCATAAGATTGTAATGCCATATGCTTACTGTGCCTTTTCTGTGTTTAGATACCCAAATACTTACCACTGTGTTCCAGCTGCTCACAGTACTCAGCACAGTAACCTGCTGTTCAGGTTTGTAGCCTAGAAGCAATAGACCACACTATATAGCTTAGAGATACGTAGGCTGTAGCTCCAGGTTCGTAAGCCCACTCCATGATGTTCACATAATGATGAAATTGCCCAATGGCACATTTATCAGAATGTATCTCCATCATTAAGTGAATATGACTGTGTATGTGTATTTAAACATAAACACACATCTTATTGATTCTGTTTCTCCAGAGAACCCTGGCTAATACAACATCTGCCACCTGGACCCACCACTCTACCCTCACCTGGCCAGCCTCCTCAACCCTCCACTGGCCCCCAGTTCCACTCAGAGTCAAAGCCAACATCTCCACGACGGCCTCTAGATCCCCACCCCATTTACACAGACACCCCGTTCTTTCCCCTGCTGGTCTCTCCTCACAACTCCCTCCACCACCTACACTCCAACCCCAGGCTTTCTGGCCCGCTGTTCCCTTTGCAGCAATGGCCTCCCCTACACGTGCATATGCCCAAAGCTTACACATCCGGTAAGTCCTCCTCAAGCAGCACTTCATCATGACGCCTACTCACCGACCTTATTCACAACGTCAGTCCCCCCACCACACACGTTCAAGGCTCCTTACCTTCTCATTTCTTCCTATAGTATGAACCATCTTCCAACATATAAACAAAATGTGTTGGTTCAATGCTATTGTTATCACCCTCAACTGGACTGTAAGCTTCCCCAGAACACGGATTCTTTAGTTTCATTCACAATGTAACCCAACTCATAAAGCCAAGCCTGAAACACAGCAGGTGCTCAATGACTGTGTGTGAAATCAAAGAAGCCCTCCTTGGTCCCACACCACTCCACCACCAGCCCCAGCGGCTGCCCTCTCATCAAAAGCCTCTAAAGAACAGCTTCCATGACTTCCACTACATTCTTCATTCTCTCTTAAATTCCCCCCAACCTGGCTTGTGTCCCCTCAGCTACACATGAACAGCTCATCAAGGCACAAGGAACTTCACACGGCTAAATCCTATTGATCTTCGTCTTACTGATCAACTGCATTTGGCAAAACTGATTCCCTCTTCTTGAAATGCCGTCTTCACTCGACCGGCACATTCTGTCTCCTGACCCTGCGCTGACCTGCTGGCTTCTCCTCAGTCTCTCACCTCTCAGCTGTCGAAGGTCATGCTGGCTCAGAGCCCAGGCTTCAGCCCTACTCCATTCACTCTGACCCCCAGGTGACCCCACTGAACCTCCAAAGTCTTACTTCCAACCCTGACCGTTCCTCCAACTCCAGACATGGATGTCTGACTCCCTGTTCTCTGTGTGGATGTCTCAGATCAGGCATCAAACTCAGCGTCTTCCAAATCATGCACCATTTCCCTCCCAAACCTTCTCCTCTTTCGGTGTTTCCCCTCCTTCCAGTGCAAAGGCACCCAGCCTTGCGGTCATCCTGAACTCTGCTTTCTCTCATCTCACTTCACTTCTAATCCACCCTCGAACCCCACCAGCTCTGCTGCAAAATACATCCCAAATCTGACCACCCTTAGCTCATCCACCACTACCACTCTGGGCCAAGCCACCATCATCTCTCACCCAAACTACTGCAGTAGCACCCAGATGGTTCTATCTTCCCCCTTCTGCTTTCCCACAGAGAACAGGACTGTCCTTTCAGGATGGAGGTCAGTTCATGTTCTTCCTACTGGCCCCCAGGATCATCACCATACCTCTCTTACTCTGTCTCCTACTACTTTTCCTCTTCGCTCACTCCCCTCCAGGCCCTCGGCCTCCCTCAGCTGTTACATTAAGATGCCAAGCACCCTTAGGACACAGGACCTTTGCATGTGATCTTCCCACATCCTGGAACCCCGTTTACCAGATGGCCACATGATTCTCTCAAGTCCTTCAGGTCCCTGCTCAAATGCTCCCTTACCAGTAAGCCAACTTCTGATCCCCACTATATCAAGTAGCAAGCCTTGCCTCCCACCCACGCTCTGCAACCTTCTTCAGCTCCCTTGCTTCACTTATTTTTGCCTATAGCCTTTGACATAGTGCGTACTATACCCACTAGTATGGTAGGTAAGGAGGGAAGGGTCTTCGTCTGCTGTGTTCACAGCTGTATTCCCAGCACCCAGAATAGCACCTGGTTCATAGCAGGTGTTCAAAGCACGTGTGTTGAGTGAAAATCCAGATGATTCAGATTATCAGTGGTCTAGGAAACACATTACTGAAGAAAACTGCACCTGATCTTGAGCTCTTTAAAGTCACGTATGTGTCTTGTTCACACGTGTGCCCCAGCACCCAGCACCGTGTCTAGCCTAGTGTGGAACATTACTAAAGAGATTAAGGAGTGGATGGAGCTGAATGTTAGTTATTCCTCGTGCCTCATACTTCCTTGTGGGGGACCTTCAGGTAGACTCACACTCCTGGCCTCTCTCCCGATCCCTTGCCTGTGGGAAGAAGCAAGATAAGTGGATTTTCTGATCTGGAACTATGGAAGACGTATCCTGTGCTGGCTCTCTCCCCCATCTTCTAAGCAGTTGCTGTCTGTCTGCTCTCATCCCTGCTACCAGGACAGCCCCGAAGAGGGAGGCTCCTTCCATCCAGCTGTTGGGGAGGTGTGAATGGCTATAGACTTCTCATCAGCTTTGTCAGTAGTAACAGATCAATATCTTGATCTCCATCAGTCCAATATCATCTTGAGCTCTGAATCTTCTCAGTCAAGGAGGGGAAAGAAGTATTACAGAAAAGTAAAACTGGAGGCCACAGTTTAGATGTTCCCAAGGCCATCCACCCATAACCATGTGGCCAACACTGAAGTCATCCTGATTTCCTCAAGATGGTAGCAGTGCTGGCTCTAATCATAACTGAAACACAAGGCATAAGCTTTACGTCCTTGTCAGCATGATTCAGTGAAATTAAACCAATCAGCTCCAGACAAATCAGTTCTAACAGTTCTACTTGTGCTAAAAAGAATGTTCATGTATAACAACCAATCAAGAAAAAGGTCAAAATCCTTCTTTCTTGCTTCACAGACACTGAGCTACCGAGCTGCAGGCGAGCTTCTGACCACCTGGCTTGAAGTCTCCCGGGTAAAGATCTCTACTTTCTCTCATTGTATGACAACAAACTTTCAGCTAGGTCCTCATTTCATCTGATTGTATTTTGGTTAAAGGGAGTTATTTGCTAGTCCTTCACTCCCAAGTCAGTTGTCTTTATTTTCTCTATTCGCCTCATCCTACCCCACTGCTCAGTCTTTCAGTGTGTGTAGACACACGTAGCCATATACATTGTCGCATGAGTAGACATGTGCACTATTCATCATTTTGGTTTCTTTCTGCCTTTTTGCAAGAGGCAGGGAGAAATCAGCAGATCCCTCACCCCTGGAGCAGGAAGACCTCGGCAAGGACTCGCAGTGAGCTCTGCCTTCAGAGCCTCTCCTGCTTCCCTTCTGCTTTCTCTTCCTTCCATTTCTTGGTGAACTTAGAATCCCTCCACAACCTCTGGCTCCTGATTTCCCAAAAGGGACATAGTTGGTAGATCAGGCAGCCATTCTTAAACCTGGCAGGGATTTGAACTACCTGGGATGCTTGGGGAAATACTGATTGTCAAGCCTGCTGCAAACCCATTGCATCAGAACCATTGCACAAAAGTCGTAGGCATCTGGGTTTTTCTGACTCCTAGTAGATGCCGATGCAATCCCGAGACTAGTCTCAGCAGCAGAGAGGACACAAGTGCCCAGCTGCCTCCATGCTGGATGAAGGTGAAGGCTGAGGACACCTTACAAGTGGAGTTCATTCCTCTTCCACTGAGCTTATGGGTGGGGGTGATCCTCCAGACAGCATCCCATCCAAACCTGGAGCCTGGAGTCGTTAAATGGCTGTGGCAGTGGTTCTTAAACTTTTAGTTCTCAGGTACCCCTTACACTCTTCAAAACGATCAAGGTTTCCAAAGAACCTTTCTGTGCGGAGGTTACAGCCATTGATATTTACTGTACAAATATTAAAAGCGAGACATGTTTAAAACACAAGAATACACAAACACGTTCCATCGGCGTCAGGATGCCCTGGGAGACAGGTGGTGCACAGGACAAGTGTGAGCATAGTTTTGACCTCTAGGATTGTCTGAAAGGATCTGAGCCCCCCTCCCGGGGTCCTGGACCATGCTTTAGAAACCTCTGGGCTATGGGAATGAGCAGAGCCCCCAGGCTTCCTGCAGGACACAGAGGGAGGCACGACCAACCTCTGGATGACATCATTTCCTGTTTAACTGGAAGAAAAGAGCGTCCTCAAAAATGGCATCTACAAGGCAATCAGATAAGGTCTTGTGGAAGCTGAAGCACCAGAACCACTCCAAGCCTGCCTCTTGGCTCAATCACTCAGACCATTTTCAGACCTAAGCGCTGGCACCACAGAAAACACCTGTTGTGGTCAGCAGCCCCCAAAGAGCTCCATGACTTAATCCCCAGAACCTGGGGCATGTTCAGTGATGTTAGGCAGCAGGTGGACCTAGATTGCTAATCAGCTGATCTTCAAATGCAGAGATTACCATGGGTTATCCAGGAGAGCTCGACGTAATCATAAGGAGCCCCTAAACGTGGAAGAGAGGCAGTGGGGGGTCAGAGAAAGGCATGACAGAAGGCACAACAGGAAACATGGTGGAGACATGCAATGCTGCTGGCTTTGAAGGAGCCAAGGTATGCAGCCACCTCTAAATGCTCAAAAAAGCAACAGAGCAGATCCTCCCAAGAGCCTCCAGGATGAAATGCAGCCATGACTGCATTTGAATGCATTTGACTTGATTTCAGATAGGGGAGACCCATGCCTGAATTCTAACCTGCAGAACTGTTAGCAAATGTGTGTTCTTTTAAGCCACTAAGCTTGTGATTTGTTACCACATCCAAAGGAAGTGAATACTACTGGTAAAACTGAAGAGCACCCAAACACTCCCCCAACACAGAACCCTCCAGGAGAACCCTGGAGTCTGGAATTCTTTCCTGTGAGCAGAACTTGGTATAAACAAATAAGCCAAGCAAGGAACTCACACCACTGCCCAGTCAACCAGCATGATGACCGTAAGAACCGCTCACCACCGTTTATCTCCCTAACCCTGTCCACAAATGACCCGGGCGCTGCACTATGACCAATCTCCAGAGGATTCGCCGAAGCGTCTGCTCCATTCAGGTTTTTAAATGGGCACGTTGGGTTCATCGGCCATCCTTTTCCCCTCCATGACTTTGTATCAATTGTCACGAGGACGACTAAGTAATTTCGCACTTAGTCCCCTGCTGTACTCCCTGGCCTGGATCATGACCACACTGAAGGAGTGACCACCAGCAAGAGACCTGGAGACATCCCCAGTGAGCGCAAAAGCTGGGCACAGCCTTAGGGTCTCCTGCCGGAGGCGGAGGGGATCGGGGGAAATGCATTTGTGGCTGCAGAGGGATCACTGGGGAGTGAATATTGGAAGGACTATGAGTGTGCACTGTGAGCTTCCCAGGACCCCAGGGATGGAAAGTAGTGTGTCAGTCAGTACATCCGCCTACAGTATCCCCCACTTCCCTGGTAACCTCCCCTCTACTGCCTCTAGGCCACGTCGTGTCATTTCAGAAATGGCTGACCCCTTTCACCCTACAGGGTTGACTGGATCAGAGGGGAACACCTGGTCAACCTGGACCAATCTGAATTTGGAATTGGAGCTAAGATAGGTTCTATCTCTGATGGCTTAGGTTCTATCTTTGATTGCTGTAAATGTGAAGCTCAGACATCAGGGATCAGCTTCCTCTGTCTCCAAAAAGACTGTGTACACAAACAAAGCCAGTCTTCAGAAAGACAGGAAGAAAAATGAAGCAGACACCTTGTGTGTGCAGAGATGAGAGCCCTGGGTTACCTGTGTCTGGTTCTTGCACCTTTCTGAGACCTGGCATCATCACTATCCACGTTGTACTTTCCCGAGACAACCCTGGCCCAGGCCCCTTTCACTGCTTGAGTAGGTATACGTTTTTTGCAAGCAAAAGAACCCTAACCCACACTGGATATCCTATTGTAAGAGTGGCAAGCATTTGTTAGAAAACAAAGTAGGATCATAACCAATATTCATTTCATTCCTCTGTAGATTCCTGTGAGCAGAATGTGGGATGGCCAGTCTGCATGCCTCTCACCACCTGTCCCAGATCTTCCCTGTTCCACAAGACACTTGGGATCTGCTTGTCACCCATGATGCGTAACTAGTAGTGCAGAAGAATTAATGTGGTTAAGTGAAATGTTCGCCAGTGGGAAGCCGGAGCAAGGGAAAATTCTCCTTCCCTCCCCCTCCTCAGCTGCCCTGGTTTCATGTGGCCTCATGGCAGAAGCCCACCACACTGCTACCTCGACACAGCCAACTAAATAACCTGCCCTTATATTGATTCTCCCCCCTCTCCTGCTTCTCCTCACTTTTCTCACACTCCTGCCTTCCTGAGGTTGGACTCCTCATAAATTTCATCACACAAATCCTTGCCTCAGGCTCTGCTTTTTAGGAATTCATTCCAAGACATTCTTGGTTAAAATGAGGTCTATGATACATGTAGACACTAAATATGGCAGAGATGAAAAAGTCTCGGCTAGTTTTCTGGTAACTGAAAATGCAATATATACTAAATTAACTAAAACCATAAAACAACTGATACCCCTCCAAGCAGATTACAGTGAAGCTATTTTAGTCACATAACACTAATCAACTGCTCACACCAGAAAATGAAAATAAGATAATATTAGCAAATAAACCAAATTTAAAGCTTCACCACCTCTCAAATAGAAGAGAATTAAATTTCATATAAGAATCTAGTCTTGCCAGGCACAGTGGTTCATGCCTGTAATCCCAACACTTTGGGAAGCCGAGGTGGGCAGATTGCTTGAGGTCAGGAGTTCAAGACCAGCCTGGCCAACATGGTGAAACCCCATCTCTACTAAAAAATACAAAAAATTAGCCAGGCATGGTGGCGCACACCTGTAATCCCAGCTACCCAGGAGGCTGAGGCAGGAGAATCCCTTGAACCTGGGAGGAGGAGGTTGCAGTGTGACAAAATGGCACCATTGCACTCCAGCCTGGACAACAGGCTGGTCTAAAAAAAAAACAAAAAAACAAATCTAATCTTGTTTAATATTAAATAAGATTATTCAATATTACACTTCAAATAATGCCTACTTTTGTCTAGAGGAAAAAAAATGAACATAGAGTAAAAAACTAGACACACCTGTCACATGGAAACTCAAACCAAAATAGGGGATCAAACTCAAAGAAGCCACTTTCATGGGAGGCCGTTAGGTGGCGCACTTTCACCACCTTTGCCTGTTTCAAGGTTCACTCCCGGGTCGCCTCTGCTCTTATTTTGGTTAATGAGGATTTGCTATTTTGACAAACTGAAATTTACTATGCTATCATCTGAGAATTTAAGAAATCTCAAAACTCAATAAGTAGAAAATCATAGTATCATAGAAATAAAATAAAAGTGGGATGAATGTAAACCGTAGAGAATTGTTTAACTCGCCCATCACTACACAGACTTTGTTGCCACTGCCCCTGTGGTCTCCCGTTCTTTAGAGGGAAGCATTTTATTGCAGGATGTTTGAGGAGGCTTGTGGTCCTGTTGTCCTTTAATTAGGAGGAATGTGTGTTTGCTGTTTACAGGAGGTGTCCTGACAACCAAAAAGACTTTTTTTTTTTTTTTTTTGAGACAGAGTCTCGCTCTGCCGCCCAGGCTGGAGTGCAGTGGCGTGATCTCGGCTCACTGCAACCTCTGCCTCCGGGGTTCAAGTGATCCACCTGCCTTGCTTGGCCTCCCAAAGTGCTGCGATTACAGGCATGAGCCACCGCACCCAGCCCCAAAACTCTTTTTGAACAGCATTTCTGAAATGCATCCCGGGTAGAGATGGAGGGCGTGTGGTAAGCAGGATCACCGGAGGCCCAAGAAAAGCAGAAAGAGCTGGGGAGCAGGGACCGGGCTGCTTGCAGAGTGGAAAGTGGAGGGCAGGGACACGGCGATAACAACAGGGAGGCTACGACGTTTCTAATGATTCATGTGAGGAAACGTTTTATAAGACAAACTGCAGCTTCACAATAAGAAATCCATAAAATCATTTACTAGAGTGCTAGATAACGAAATTTTATGCAGCCATTAAAAATGGTTTTGAAGAAGCATTTTAATTAAGTTGAAAGGTGTTTATGATACATTGTAAAATGAAAAAAAAAAAATCAGGCCCCCAAAAAGTATGATCTAATTTTGTGAAAAATAAACTTTTGTAATAAATAAATCATGTGTGCATATATGTAGACGGAGACTATTAATAGCGATTAATATTTCTGAGACTCAGAGGGAGGCTCACAGATTTTTTTATGTCCTTTCTCCTTGGTTTACTAGTCTTTTTTATTTTCAATCACTAGCATTACTCTATAACAGGCCCTGTTTTAAGCACTTCATAAATACTGACTCACTTAATGCTCACAACACACCTGTGAAGTAGGTACTGTTATCATCCCCATTTTTATAGATGAAAATACTGAAGCACAGAGAGGTTAAGTGACCTACTTCAGGTCACACAGCTAATGAGTGGTGGAGCCGATTCAGACCCAGGAAGTCAGGCTCTAGCTTCTGTGCACTTAATAAAACATGAGAAAAAGTAAATTAAAAGCATAAAGAAAAAGCAAGGAAGGAAAGAAGACAGGGGGCAGGGATGGGAGTAAGGAAGAGACTCACAAGAGAACGATACACATTTGCTCTAAAAACTTTTAAGAAATTGAGGCCAGGCATGGTGTCTCACCCCTGTAATCCAGCACTTTGGGAGGCCAAGGCAGGTGGATTGCTTGAGGTCAGGAGTTCGGGACCAACCTGGCCAACATGGTGAAAACCTATCTCTACTAAAAACATACAATTAGCTGGGCATGGTAGCTGCGTCTGTAATCCCAGCTATTCCCTTGAAAACTCAGGAGGCAGAGGTTGCAGTGAGCCAAGACTGCGCATTGCACTGCAGCCTGGGCAAACAGAGCGAAACTTGGTCTCAAAAAAAAAAAAAAAAAAAATTAATACCTCTAAAATTTTATTATTAAAGGGAATCTGTTTTTTTAAAAGGAAAAGAAAAAATATAACCAGAAAAAAGATAACATCAAAATATTTAACCCTACATAAATTAACAGCAGAGGGCCAGAAACAAGCAAATAACACCTTTGAAATAAGAGGCAGTTTGGGGTTTTTTTCTAAAATCCCTCCCTCGGGCTGCTTCCCCACTCAGAGCACAGTAGGTGTTCGGGCAGGACTGACTTCTTTCAGTTGCAAGTCTTGACTTTGCCTCTCTAGAGCATGCCCCAACCTGACTGGCATGAAAGCTCTAATTTTCCTTTTTAACTAGGTAAAAGAAAACCACACTGTAAAAAGGGGGAAAGGGAAAATGCCCAAGCTGAGTGCATAGCAAACCTTAAATGTTAGTCTGCACTATTAAAAGTTTGTCTCCTTCAAGACCAGAGAGCTGAAAGTGAACAAATTAAGTCCACTGAAGTCTCCGCAAAAAAGAAAACAGTTCAGGTGGACTAAGACGGCTGTCCTGCTCAGTACTGGGTTAGGGGGAAGATGTGGACTGAATCTTTCTCTTTGGACTGAATGCCTGCTTGTCAGAGAGATCCTGACCCAAGGAGCCAAGGATAGGGAGTAGGGGAAGGAAAAGTGAGAGGAGGAGGAGGACGGGGAGGGGGGGGGAGCGAAGGGGAGAAGGAAAAGGAGGAAAAGGAAGGAGAGGGGAAAGGGGAGGAGCAGGGGAAGGAGGGGGAGGGGAGGAGGAGGAGGAGGAAGAGGATGAGGAAAGAGAGAGGGAGATTGTATAAAAGGATGAGGAAAAAGTCAGGAGGAAAGAGGAGTAATGGGGTAAAGGAAGGAGGAGATGAAGACAGAACAGAGGTGTGAGGGGAAGCCCTTCATTTTCCTGTGACTGAGGTTTACATGTTGAGAAAGGGGATGCAAATATATCTTGAAAACCCATATAGCCTAAAAACGGGAAGATAGCTATTTCTTTTTCTCTGTCCCTCAGCACGACTTTAGGCAAAAATCTCCATCTGCAAAAGAGATAAATGTGTCTACCCTTTAAAAACAGGGTCAGGATTAAATTCGGTAAAGAAGTCTGAGTGTCATCTCCAGCACGCATGAAGCAAATCCTCCAGTACATGAAGCAGAATGAAGGGACTTTTAGAAAGTCATCTTCAGATAAATAAAGCTGGTGCTAGGCAAGAGATGAAGAAGAAAGCCCAGAGAGCTCCCTAGTAGCTTCACAGACTCACAGGGGACGAGACCAGGTTCATTTTGCCCATTTGGCTGACAGTTTCCATTGAACAAGTATATTTTAAATAGCCAAGGATTAGATTGTTTTAAAACAATATTATTCATGTCACTGCAAGTGCCAAGACTTGTTCTTCAAAACCCCATGCTTTGCCTAGATTGACTGATTCTTCCATCTCCTCCACAAGCATCCTCATCCCACCGTGGCCTCAGACTCCAACAGAAAACCCACCATCATCCCAGATCACCCACAAAATCCCACAGGTCACATTTAAGAAATTCAGAGCAGACATACCTAAGAATCAGAATGAAGGAAAGCCCATGATCTCTCTTTTCAGAATTTTTCTATCACTTTCTTGTAAAGGTCGTTTGTACCTAATTGTGCTTTGACCAAAATGTAATCTTAACCTGATTTCTTTGCACTTACTAATTTGCTAGTGATGTGCTGGGCCCTGTTTTATTTCATTTTGGTGCCAGTGGCCTAAAAACCTGACTTTAAAAGTCTAGTTTTCAGCATCCCACTGCAAGAATACATTTTCATATCCAGGGGATTCCCTTATAATGGAGTTGTTCTTACATAACACATTTAATGAAGAACTACCAAGTTACTGGTATTCCACTCGCATCTAATGTCTTTATTTTCCAATACTAAAAGGAGATCAAAAGGGTAAAAATACATTATTGGCCATTTCTAAATCCTTATAATAAGATTTAAGATATTAGTTCACTGGGTGTATATTTGCATACAGTTACCAAGACACAATCAAAAGTCCCAAGGTGAAACTTAATCAGCCTCTCCCCTCTTAAACCAGTCATCTCTACAGAGACTGCTAGGCAGTGACCCACTTCCTTCTGCAGATGCCTTAATTAGTCCCAGAAACACCAAAGCTCTTTTTTGAGAAGTGGAAATCTGTTCTTCATTAACACCCTTAAAGCATATTCTGCAGCTATTAGACACAAGCCAATGGTAAGGGCAGTGGGAAGCCACAGACACGGGGCATGATTAACATCCTCAGTGAAGAGGCAGTGGACGTCCAGATTTTTCCTTCGCGATGCCCGTCTGCGCCTGGTTAGCTTTCCAATGCAGAATGCAGAATTCTAACAAAGATGAAATTAGGATCCAAAGTCATTGTGAAGTTAATGAACAAATGCATCATGACGCAGCTGCTCAACACGTTCAGAAAGGAGTTAAATACTCTGTTTTTATTACTGTCTCTAAATCGTCTCTTTAAGCAGGTGGAACATATTTTAAAAATAAATGAAGTGGCTGGGAGGGGATTCTCAGTTTTAAGGTCCTAGGTCTACACGAGTCTGGGAAAAGGGCACCAAACACCCAAAGATTCTGAAATTAATTTTACCAGCTAAAAAAGAAATCATATGTTCTACCGCACTATACTATCTACTGCAAATATAATGAAATATAGAGGACATAGAATTTAGAGTCATGAAAAGATCATATAGTTAATAAATAAGTGTAATTCCCTATCCGCTCAGCGTTGAGTCAGACATCATCATAGGTGTTTCCTTAAGAGATTAAGGGCGGAAATAAAGTGTAGCCTATGTCCCATCTTCCAAAAAAGCTTCACATGCATGAGCACAGCTATGAAAAGAGACTGGCTTCATGGGTGGCTGTAGAATCAGCTTGCCTAATGTACAATCATGCCCCACGCAATGAATGATAAACTCAGAAATCAGTTGTAATGTTCTGGCTTCTTGAGATTAATCTGACCCTAACACACATCCTACACCCTCCCCAAGACTTCAGCAGATCCCAGGGGGCTCAGGGCTCAAGACCACCTCCAGCTGTGTCCTACCCCTGGGGAGACCAAGTGTATAATGCAGCCCATTACTCAAATTCCACAAAGGGGCAAAGTGGCTTGTGAAGACGGCAGACATCCTCAGAGGTCAGGAGGGAGAAGACGATTTCCAGGTGAGCCCTGCTGTCAGGCTGTCCTCCGCTCACCTCTGACCGGGGGGATCTTCCCAGGCCTCCCGTCCCACACGCATCCCAGCCTCCACCTGCAGGCTTCGCCCTGCACGTCATCCCGCACGCCTCCATCTCTCTTCCACCTCTGCCTCTCAGCCACCCACCAGCGGTGCCAAGGCGGTGGCAGTGCTGCAAGTCATTCTCCATGCTCACCCTGCCTGTGCCTCAAGGTCTCATCTCCTCTCTAGCCACCTAACCAGAGTTCCCGCAGCCCCCAACAAACAAAGACAATTTCCTCCCCAAAAAAGAATTCTGCCATGGAGATCATGAATTATTTACATTGATCTAGAAGAGGACCATCATCATTCTGTAAAGGCCAAAGGTAGATATAGTCAAGACATGCAGACCTTTCAAATTACTTCTATAAGCAACTTACAGTCTTACCATGCAAAATAACCTGACCATGACGAACAGAGTAGAATCCTGTTGCAAAATGACTCATTACACATTTCTAAAAAGAAAAGATACCTAAACCACAACTACTTACACTCAAAGCCTGACATGACACAGAAAATCATCTTATTCTCCAGCAGTATTGCTGTAAAGGAGTCACACCATCGGTCGAATAGTCTTTTCTGCTCATAAGCTTAAACGGAAGCGGAACCCACAACCTGGTTGAAGATGAATGACCTCAGTTTGAGAGCTCTCCACCCTCCTCTTCCTCTTGGCTCTGAGTGCAGATGCTCAGATTGCTGCTCACCTCATTTGTCTACTGCCATTACTGCATTTGCCTATACAGCGTCTTCTGCCTGCATGGCTAGCTGTTTCCTGCATAGGTTCACTGGGAGCAGCTGCTCGTGTTCATTGCCACACTCCATCTCCAGCAGCTTCCATCCATCATACACGAGTTTCAGCAAATGGGGATCCATGCAAGCCAGAAGTCCCATTCCAGGAGCTCAGGAGGGCAAGCACGTCACAGACAGGACCCGGGGTTGCTGACAGGCCAATTGGAGACTACATCCCACACTGACCCTTCCCATGCTTTTCATGCCATGATAATCACTTGCATTTTGTACTGAGTCCGTTTTCATTTCTCATTTCCTTCGCGTAGGTTTTTCACCAGTGTTTGGCAAGCTTGTCTTCCCAATGAGGGGGTTGAGAACTAATGCCCTATTTTCAGTTTCTTCTGAAGTCTCCCACATTGCCACATGCAGTGCAGCATATATACAGTAGTGGGCAGTTACGGACAGTGCCCTGATGTCCAGACCCCCAAAGTCAGCCCTGAGGATCACTTTGATGAAAGCAAAGTTCCTCTTTGGCTCTTCCTTCACCCTCGTATCCTCTTTCTCCCTCCCGCTTCCCTCCTTCCATTGTATGAACATCCATGTCACCAGGGTAGCAACGGACAGGCCTACACGGCTGCCTCTCCGTTAGCGGGGCCTGAAGCTTATGCACACTGGAGGGCCCACATTAAGAAAGAGAATAGAAAATTATAAACACAAAGTGAGGTATTAAAGTGAATATTTTTCAGGAAGAAAAAATAAAATATAACAAATTACAAAGTTTTCAAAACTGACAATACAAAATCCAGGTTAAAAAAAAAAAAAACTAGCAAAATGTTTTTATTAACTTTCTGAAAGACTTCTATATTCAAAGATACAGATGATATGGACAGATATAGAAATATATGATATAGGTTTATAGGTATGTTTTTGCCACAAACTTTTTGATCCTTTCTTTATTCAACAACTTGGTAATATTTTCCAGAGCGAAGACAAAAATAATTTAGTCCTTCTTTCAGCTGAGTTGACTGAAATTTGACTTTTATAATGGAGGATAGAAGGAAAAAAACTCACAACTTCACAGAGATGCACAGCTCTTGGCAGTACAGTTTAGAGATTTGAACCCTACAAACACAGGAGTTCTGAGAAAGCCTATTATACACAATTCCTCTCATAAAGGAAGAAATGTATGGTATGTTTACAACTGTATCACTGCATTAGCAGAAATAGCCTTGATGGTAGAAAATTTCCCTTTTTGTTGATGAGATTCCAATTCACCACTTTGACCACATCTGATGATTAAAGGTATTTCCCACACACTGGCTTTCTGGCTCATGCATTTCAAAACTAGTCTCTCTTCCATGCTGGGCATCACAGACACATTTACCTGAACCTGAACTTGGCCTTGGACCTTCAGGTCACAGCTCCAGGCAAGCAGCCACAGCCACAGGAAGGAGTGGCGGCAGAAACATACACATGCTAACCACCTAAATACATCCCACAAACCTAAATGAAAGATTTCCCTTTAGCTGGATCTCATCCCCACCCAACAAGAGGGAAAACTGGATGCAAAGAACCCAGAATAGAAACAAACAGGGCTCTTCACTAGCTGTAGTCATCTTCTATCTTAGGCCATTCAGGCTGTTGTAGACTGGGTAATTTACAAATAATAAAAAATTTTTTCTCATAGTTTTGGAGGCCGGGAAGTCCAAGATCAAGGCACTGGCAGATGCGGTGTCTGGTAAGGGCTGCTCTCTACTCCATACACGGGACCTTGTTGCTGGATCCTCACATGGTGGAAGGCTAGAAGGGCAAATGGGACTAACAGACTCCTTCAAGGCCTTTTATAAAAACATGAATCCCATTCCTGAGGGCAGAGCCCTCATGACCTAATCACCTCCTAAAGACCCCACCTCCTAATACTATGGCACTGAGCATTACATTTCATCAAGAATTTTGGAAGGATACAACATTTAAACCATAGCATTCTCCTCACTCGCCCCCCCCCACAATTCATGTCTTTCTCACATATATAATACATTCATTCCATCCCAATAGTCCCAAAAAACTCTTAACTGGTTCCAGCTTCAACTTTAAAGTCTAAGTCCAAAGTCTCATATAAATAGCATCTAAATCAGATGTGGGTGATACTCAAGGTATGATTCATGTGAACCTATGAAATCAAAGAAGTCGTGTGCTTCCAAAATACAATTTTGGGACAGACGGGATAGACAGCCCCTCTCCAAAAAAAAGTAAAAGGAAAGAAGAAAGAAGTGACAGGATGTGACCAAGTCCAAAGTTCAACAGGGCAAAGAACATTAAACCTTAAGGCTGACTCCATCTCCCACCTTCTGGTCACATTGGGACAGAGGTTAGGCCCCCAAGGCTCTGGACAGCCTGGCCCCTGGCCTTGCTGGGCATAGCCCACAGAGCAGCTCTCACGGTTGGAGACCTGTGACTGCAGCTCTCTTAGGCTGGTGTTGCATGCTAATGGCTCTATAATTCTGGGATCTCAGGGGCAGCCCCAATCCCACAGCTGCACTAGCATTGCCCGAGTGTAGACATCCTATGGTGGTCCCAATCCCACCATTCTGCTAGGCATCGCTCTACTGGGGACTGTCTGTGGTGGTCCCGCCTCTGCAGCAGTTCTCTGCCTGGATTCCAAGGTCTCCAGGGTCCTTTGAAATCTAGGTGGAGACAGCCATTCCCCCACAGCTCATGCACTCTGTGTGCCTGCAGAGTGAGCATCACGTGGATGCCACCAAGGTTGACCACTTGTTTCTTGTGGACGGGTGGCCCTAGTGGATCCACATCCCTGGTGATCCCTCCTGAACATGTTTTCTCATTTTGTACAGGCTAAGAATTTTTCCAACTCTGTAAGTTCTGCTTCCCTTTTGATTATAAATTCCATTTTTAGTTTATTTCGCTCTTTTCACATTTTATTACGAGAGTCAAGAGAAGTCACGCCACATCCTCAACACTTTGCTTAGATATTTCTTCCACTAAAAATTCTGGCTTCCACAAAACGCTATGACACAAAAACAACTCAGCCAAGTTCGTTGCCACTTTATGAGAAGGATAGCCTTTCCTCCAGTTTCCAGTAACATATTCCTCATTTCCATCTGAGACCTCATCAAATGACCTTTACTGTTCATATTTCTACTAACATTCTGCAGTCAAATCTCTACCCTTGAGCTATCCCCCCTCTATCAACATTCTGATCACAACAACTTAAGCAATCTCTAAAAAGATATGGGCTTTCTCTATAGCTCTCCTCTTCTATGCCCTCACCAGAATTACCCTTTATTGCCATTCATGGCAATGCAGGCTTTTTCTAGCCTGCTCCTCCAAACTCTCCCAGCCTCTGCCCATTTCCCTGTTCCAAAGTTGCTTCCACATTTTTAGGTGTTTGTTACAGCAGCACGCCACTTCTGTCTTCGTCCATTTGGGCTGCTTTAACAAAATACTTTAGATTGGATAATTTATAAATAATAAAAAATATATTTCTCACAATTCTGTTATTATTAATATCACTATTTGAGGCAGAGTCTCACTCTGTCACCCAGGCTGGAGTACAGTGGTGCGATCTTGTCTCACTGCAACCTCAGCCTCCTAGGTTCAAGCGATTCTCCTCTTCAGCCTCCTGAGTAGCTGGGACTACAAGCGCATGCCACCACACCCAGCTAAGTTTTATATTTTTAGTAGAGACAGGGTTTTGTCATGTTGGCCAGGCTGGTCTTGAACTCCTGACCTCAGATGATCCACCTGCCTCGGCCTCCCAAAATGCTTGGATTACAGGTGTGAGCCGCCACATCTGGCCTATTTCTCACAATTCTAGAGGCTGGGAAGTCTAAGATCAAGGTACTGGCAGGTTCACTGTGTGGCGAGGGATCACTCTCTGTTCCATCCATGGCAGCTTGTCGCTGCATCCTCACAGAGTGGAAGGGCTGAAGGGACTAACAGACTTTCTCAAACCCTTTATTAGGACACTACTCCCATTTATGAGAGCAGAGCCCTGGTGACCTAATAACTTCCTAAAGGCCCCACCTCTTAATACTACTGCAGTAAGGATTAGTTTCAACATGAATTTGGGAGCGACACAAACATCCAAACAATAGAAGTTTACTTTCGCAGATTTTACAAAAACACATGCCCACTGGACACACTGCTTGGCCCTTCCCATGTAAGTGAAGGGCCCTGAAAGCCAAGCTTCAATAGCTTCAGTGTAAACCCAACTCTAGGCTACCCATTCTGAGTTGGGAAAGTGAATAACTTTTCTTAAGTACCTTATCTCACCTTGTATTTTACATTTATTGGCTCATTTTATTCTAAACCTTATCTGATGAAGAGAGTAATAGTTCCATTCAATAAATGAAAATGTCTAGCATATTTCTGAGAGAATAACAAGAAACAGTTCAAAAAACTCTTGAAATGGTTGTTTCTAGTGAGGGAGTTAGTGGATAGGGCTGGGATAAATACACGTTTTGAATTGCACATACATTCAGATCATTAGAGAATTTCTTTTCTTTTTTTCCCATGGCCATTGATTTATTTATTTTTATTTTATTTTATTTTATTTATTTGAGACAAGTTCTCACTCTGTTACCCAGGCTGGATTGCAATGGCTTGATCTCATCTCACTGCAATCTCTGCCTTCCCAGTTCAAGTGATTCTCCTGCCTCGGCCTCCTGAGTAGCTGGGACTACAGGCATGTGCCACCACGCCCAGCTAATTTTTGTACTTTTGGTAGAGACAGGATTTCATAATATTGGCCAGACTCAAGCTCCTGACCTCAAGTGATCTGCCCTCCTTGGCCTCCCAAAGTGCTGGGATTATAGGGGTGAGCCAGAATGACCAGCCTGCCATTGATTACTTTTAAAATTTTCTTTTACTGTAGTAAGAACATTTAACATGAGATCTCCCCCTCAACAAATTTTTAAGTATACATTATTGCTAACTGTAGATACAATATTGTACAACGGATCTCTAGGGCTTACTCATCCTGTTTACCTGAAACTGCATGCCCATTAATTAACAACTCCCCACTTTCTGCTCCCCCAGTCCCTGGCCACCACCATTCCACTCTTTGCATCTATGAATTTGAGTGTTTTAGACACCTCATCTAAGTGGAATCATGCATTATTTGTCTTTCTGTGACTGGCTTATTTTACTTAATATAATGTCTTCAAGGTTGTTGCATATTACAGGATTTCCTTCATTTTAAAACGGACTAGTATTCCACTGTATGTATATAGCACATTTTATTTTCCTATTCATCTATGAACATTTACATTGTTTCCACATCTTAGCTATTGTAACTACTGCTGCGATCAATATAAGAATGCTGCTATCTCTTTGAGATCCTGATTTCAGTTCTTTGGATAAATATCCAGAAATGAGGGGTGGCTGGATCCCGTGGTAGTTCTATTTGTTAATTTTTTGAGAACCTCCATACGGTTTTCAGCAATAGCTGCAGCCTTCTGCATTTCTACCAACAGTGTGCAAGGGCTCCAGGATTTCTCTGTCTTCCCAATATTTGCTTTTTGTTGTTGCTGTTGTTTTATGATAGCCATCTTGACAGGTGTGTGGTAATACCTCACTGCAGCAGTTTTGACTTTTAGATTAAAAAATAATTTATAATGTATTTTAAAGAAAAAAAGAATCCACACTAACAGAGAAATTACTGATAATAGGTTCATGCATCATAATACTGTTATGGGTTGAAGGGTGTCCCCTCAAAAAGTATGTGGAAGCCCTATACACCCCCAGAGTACTTCAAGGTGTGACCTTCTTTGGAAATAGGGTGTTTGCAGATTTAACCAAGTTGAGATGAGGTCACTAGAGTGGGCTCTATCCAATCTGACTGATGTCCTTATGAAAAGAGGAAAGTTGGACAGAACAAGCACAGAGGAAAGGTGATGTGAGGACACAGGGAGGAAACAGCCATGTGACTGGAGTGACACAGCCATAAGCCAAGGACACTTGGGGTCACCAGCAGGTGGGAGGAAGGCCTGGGAAAAGCCTTCCAAGTGAGCACGGCCCTTGCCAACACCTTGAATTCAGGCTCCTAGCCTCCAAACTCTAAGAGAATGTTTCTGTTGCTCTGTGCCACCCAGTTCGTGACAATTCAGTGCTGCAGCCGGAGAAAACTAATAAGGTTCTCTCGTGATAGTTACGATGAGCATTGTTTTATGGTTGTTGGCTGCTTGTATGCCTTCCTTTGAGAAGTGTCTGTTCATGTCCTCTGCCCACATTTTAATGGAGTTAACTTGTGAAATACCATCTCACACGCAACAGAATGGCTTTTGTTAAAAAGCCAAAAAAAAAAACAACAACGAATACTAGCAAGGCTGTGGGGGGAAAGGGAATGCTTATTAGAATGGGAATGTAAACTAGGCCAGCCACTGTGGAAAGTAGTCTGGAGATTTCTGAAAGAACTAAGAAGTGAACTATCATTCAACCAAGCAATCCCATTACTGAGTATATACCCAGAGGAAAGAGAATCATTCTACCAAAAAGACACATGCACAGGTATGTTCATTGCAGCACGATTCGCAATAGCAAAGACAGGGAATCAAGCCAGGTACCCATCAGTGGTAAACCGGATAAAGAAAATATAGTATGTACACTCCATGGAATACTACACAGCCATGAAAAATAGTGAAATCATGTCCTTTGCAGCAACATGGATATAACTGGAGGCCACTGTCCTAAGTAAACTAACACAGAAACAGAAAACCAAACACAGCATATTCTCACTTATAAGTGAGAGTTAAACATTGGGTACACATGAACACAAAGCTGGGAAGAAGAGACAGGGGACTGTGAGAGGGAGACAGGAGGGGACAAGGGCTGGAAAACTATTGGGTAATATGCTCAGGACCTGGGTCAGGGATTCATTCATACTCCAAGCCTCAGCATCACACAATACACCTCTGTAACAAACCTGAGTCTACCCCCGAATTCTAAAATAAAAGTTGAAAGAAAAGTAATACAATTAACTTCCCTTGAGATATTTAGTTTTTTAAAAAAGGATACTTTATAACTGAAAGGGATGACTTTAGTTTGGTAAAATTTGAAGCAAAAGAGAAGCTGAGGCACCAATCACACCCTAAACAGACAGCTAAGCCCGCTGTATAAAGCAGATGCTGTCCACCACTCGGCCCATTACAGAGTCCATGCACCATCAAAGCCAGAATCAAGCAACGAGCGCAACAGCGATCCACCCCTTTGATGGTGTGAATTGTTTTTTTCTTGAGACGGAGTCTTGCTCTGTCACCCAGGCTGGAGTGCAGTGGTGCAACTTCAGCTCACTACAACCTCCGCCTCCTGGGTTCAAGTGATTCTCTTGCCTCAGCCTCCTGAGTAGCTGGAACTACAGGAGCGTGCCACCGCTAAGTTTTGTATTTTTACTAAAGCCAGGATTTCCCCATGTTGGCCAGGATGGTCTCAATCTCTTGACCTCATGATCCACCCACCTCTGTCTCCCAAAGTGCTGGGATTACAGGCATGAGCCACTGCACACAGCCATGGTATCTTTTAATATCTTTGGTCAATTGTACAGTACTGAAAAAAAATCAATTCAAATGCATATTTCTGGTGAAGTACAAAACAATTCAAGTGCATATTTCTAGTGAAGTACATATGTGTATTTTTTCTCGGGTACGCATCTGAAGAGATCATTATACTTTGGGAGCCTTTTTGGCTATCTGATGTTCTTATGTTTCTTCTAAGGTTAAACAATAAACACATAATGTACTTTTAACGTTGACAATATCAAAAAATTGAAAAATTTTTGAGACTGAGTTTACATAATTCTACAACCAAATCAACTTGACTAAATTTAGTAACTTCAATGAGACAAAAAATGAAGTTTATTTATTTGGTTTGTCTGGCAAAACAGCGTGTACTTAAACAGTATTTTGTAAACAATGCTTCATCATCAAGATATTATTATAAATATAGATCCATATTTTTAAAATATGCAGATACATACCCAGTAGCTTACAAAACTACAGGTATTTTTGTTTAGCAGACCAAAAGTTCTCACTAATGCTAGAAATTTGCAATGTCTAATAGAAGAATTTGAGTTTACTTTTTAAAAAAGCTTTTCCTTACTTTAATTAATTTTAGGATCTACTTCTTGATATAGTCTTTCAAATGTACTTATTCTTTAAAAATAAATATACCTAGATTTACATTTGTTCCAAAGGCCACTTTCACAGAAATCAAAGGACAACTATAAGTTGTGCTTATAAGAATAAAATCATTTTAAAGAACAAGACATAACGATGATAGTAACTGAAAACTGAGCAACAGATGTCTTTTTGAGAAACAAATGAAGATAAAACTTAAAGTTCCAGTTGATACAGTACCTGGGTGCTTTGAAACAAAACAGTTTGTTTTGTTTTTAATGGCCAGCATTTTCACAGCATTTCTGATAGTCACCTCATAACAGAAATACATCATTCTCATCGCCCTTTTTCATTTTGTCTTAATAGCAGTAAATTAATCTAACTGATCTATTTCTATAAATTGTATTCTTGCTATTAATTATAAATCTGAAGAAAATATCAGCGTTACATATAAAATTCTTAAAAGTGTTTCCACTTGATAATAAATATTCCTTTACTAAAAAGTTTGGGCCTAGGAGGATTTCATTTCTTGTTTTTTGATTATGAAGAAAACGCATGTGTTTTTCATCCTATATTGATTTGAATAATAGAGATTCACTTATAGTGTGAGCAATACTTTAACTTCTTTGGTAGGTAAGCCCTAATGGCAAATTAAAAGCCACTTAAGAGATGATCATTAGCCCTGGTGAGAAAGAAGACATATTAGTCTTTTATCCCTTCTCACCCCTGTCCCATACCCTATTCATGGCTTCTGAGGCATATTACAGTTCCAAAGGCGACCACAAAAACATCCCATCCCACATGTTCACCCTTCAGTGTGAGCTGGACATTCTAATTGAGAAGTGGGGTCTCCACAAGTGAGAAGAGACTGCCACTGCTTTGACAAATACATCACAGCAGAAGTGACTTCCAAGGCTGGGTCATAAAAGTGATGCAGCCACGCCTTGTTGTCTGGAATACTCTCTCTTTGAAGCTTTTGGCCACCGTGAAAGCAGCCCACTGCCCTGAGGCCGCCCTGCTGGGAGCAGGCCCAAAGTGACCCGTGTGAAGACACCACGTGGAGCTGTCCGAGATTTCACAAAGAGAGAGAGGTGCTGGGTCAGCCCCAGCTATTCAAGCCTCCCAAGCCCCACGGGAGAGACCCCCACACTAGAACCACCCAACTCAGCCCTTTCCCAGTTTCCTGACACACAGAAGTCAGAAGAGACAATACGATGATCATTGCTATTTCAAGCCACTAACTTTGGGGGTAATCTGCTGTGCAGCAATGACATCAAGAACAAGCTCCAACTTTCTGGAACTTCCTCTTTCACTTAAAAAGAAACACTTCTAATATTGCTGCTTCGTGTCTGTTTAAATCTCTTTTATTGTGAAACAGGGCCATCAAATCCAGGCCAAGAGTCCCCTTTGCCCAGCTGTTTCTTATCTGAAAGAGAAAGAGAGGAGAACTCTGTGAAATGTCAGCCACGTGGAGAGCAAAGGGAGCGATCACTTACAGCCACCTTTCTCTGATGGGCTGCGGGCTAGCTAATTAAAGGCTTTTGCTGCCTAAACCAGAGGGGGGAAAGGAAGGTAAAAGGCATCAGTACCAAACAACAGAATTGTTTTGAAATCCAAGTAATGTGGAGTCAGAAAGGCCCAGGAGTTTAAAAATAAGGAATCATTTTCTATTCCCTTTCTCCTATTAATAACGCATCTTGCATTGCAAAAGTTCTCAATATCCCATGGCAGCAGCAGACTGTGCTGCAAAGGCCTGAGTTTCATCACTGCACTTACAAGCTGCTTAACTGGGCTAGCCACTTAACTTCTTTGAGCCTCCACATTTTTATCATTGAAATGAAACAACCACACTTACTCTGTGAGGTGAAAGGAAATTGCACAGGTTATGTAGCATGCCTAGCACAGAGCAGGCCTTCAGAAATGACCACCTTTCCATCCTTCTTTTCTAGTACTGGTTCTGCTGCTCGTTAGCTGTGTTACTTCAGGGAACTGATTTAACTTCTCTGAGCTTTGGCTTATCCTGTGAAATGATGGGTTGATCTAAAGGATCAATCTCCTTCATTATTTTCTTCCTTAGATTTCTGCAATCACCTCCTAACTTGTCGCTCCCTCTCTCATCCCATCCTGTCCCAGATCATCCTGCACATGTTTCCAGGGCCACGTTGGTACTCAGCAATATGGCTGAGATTTCAAGGATAAGTCCTAAAACTCAGCGCACAAGCCTCTTCATGGTGGGACTTGGAAGTCCCTCTGAAGCCTCATTCTCAACATCCTTCTATGACTTTCCCCCTCCCCAGCGGCACCAAGCCACTCAGTCCCCCAACAGAGCCAAGCCCTCTATTCCTTTGCCAGCCTTCTCTCTTTTGCCACATTGTTACCTTCCATTTCATCACCTCGCCTCAACGCAAGCATCGCCTTCCCAGAAAGCCCCCGCTGACTGTCCCAGGCAGGAGTCTGTTCTCCAGCTTTCTACGACAAAAGCCGTCCAGTGAATGCTTCCAACCTTTCTAGGTTTTTTTTTTTTTTAACTCTTTTTATTTAAATAAGAATTCTTTCCTATGGCAAGAGCTAGTACAATCACATATTTGAAAGGAGAAACAATAGGTACTGAATCGGAGGGAGAGGGCGACGGTGAGTGTGCCAGCACCAGCCTGCTGAAGCCACAATTCCATTTCCCAACCAAGGTCAGTTTCCCAAAATAATGTATAACATAACCATTGACATGGCCTCTCTGTTTCTTCCAGCTCAGTTTTAACCTCCCTGAAGGGAGGGACTTGTCCATCTTTCATCTCATTATCCTCAACATCACAGGAGAATAAAGGTTTGCTGGACACAGAATGCTGAGCAAACACCACACTCGAACGTTGTTGTGCCTGTGCTCAGAAATTCACACCTCTTCAGCTCCTTTACGGGTTAACAGACTTTGGACATTCTAACTTACATCTGCTAAGGAGAAAAATCTTCAAAATGTAGAACCTGACTGTGTTCAAGTGATCATTGCAAAATCGATAGGTTTTGGTAAAAGACTTTTTGAATGATTGAAAATATGGTGTTTTATTTTTCTTCCTTGTATTCTGGAGTTTGCATTTTAAATTCACATCCAGCATCAGCTTTGTGTCTTAAAGGACAAAATTCCATGAACTAAAGCACGCAGAGAATTTTCTAGCATGGAAAAGGTTGAGAATGAGTCTGGAGGGGAAATGGAAAGACAGAAAGGATAGGAGGGGGCGTCCCACACCCGAGAGCTGGACGCGGCTGACAGGATGGAGGACACAGCCAGAAGGCAAATCCACCAGGGCAAGGGACTCAGCCTCTTGGGGATCACTTCCAGGGGAGCTCACTCCATTCCTCAAGTCCTGACCTGTTCCAAACCCACTCCCCGTGCAGAGCCCGCACCTTTTGTCTCGCTTCTTTCCCTCCCCCAACCTTCCACACCCAACCTTGGCACTGTATTCCCAACCTCCACTGTTCAATAAGACGAGGTGGGCAAGAGTCCGGGGCCTTCGCCCTGAATGACTTGAGTTTCAGTTCATCCCTGACATACACTTGCTGTGTGCCCTTGAGCCAACCTTGAGCCTAACCTCTTTGAGCCTCAATTTCCCCATCTGTGAAATCCATTTTACATACCAGCACCAGGCCGTAATAGATGACCTGGGCAAACTGCTTAGCACAGTGTGGTAGTCAGCTCAGGCCGCCATCGCAAAATCCCACAGACCTGGTGCTTAAACACCAGAAATTTGCTTTCTCACAGTTCTGGAGGCCACAAGTTCAAGATCAAGGTTTGGTTTCTTCTGAGGCCTCTCTCCCTGGCTTGCAGCTGGCTACCTTCTGGCTGGGTCCTCACGTGGTCACCCCTGGGTCTCTGTCTGGGTTCAATTCTCTTCTTACAAGCACACCGATCACATCGGATTAGAGCCCACACATATGACCTCATTTAACCTGAACTACCTCTTTAGCGGCCCTATCTCCAAACACATTCCAAGGCACTGGGGATTCAGGACTTCAGTGTACGAATTAGGAGAGGACATAACTGGGTCCAGAGCACACAGTAAGCACTTCTGCTGTGGTGCTTCCCCAGACCTGCCTTGTCAGTGACAATGCTGATGTGTTTTTACTAAACTCTAAGTGCCCTGGGCTCACAGGAGGGCTTGGTCTTTTACATTCTCTCTTATTGACGATCCCCAGAGCCCTTTCTGGTCCTCGGCCAGGCTGCAGCGTCATCTCTTCCTGCCTCCTGCTGCTGCCTCCACAATGGGCTCCACTCCCAGCCTCCAGTGGCCTTGGGTCTTCACAGAAGTCATCTCTTCTGGCTGGACAGCTCTGTTTCTCCTCTGGCCTCTCCTGGTCTCTTTCTGGCTGTGGACCAGGCTCTCCACGTCCTCTCCAGAGCCCCACCCAGCTGTCAGCCGCACCCAGGCGAGGACTCTTGTCTGTTTCCTGAGCTGTCCCCAGCCCCAACACAGTTCCTGCCACTTAGTCCACCTTCCTTTGGGGAGCATCGCCAGAGTCAGCAATGACACCGTCCTCCGAGCAAGGTCTTGCCTGGTTTCTTTGTAATGAAGAATCAGATGGACATCTCAGGACACCATTGCCTCACAAGCTCTTTCACTGTGTAGCCAACAGGCTAAACAGTGTTCAGAAATGATCCACACAGCTTTCAGTCTTCCAACAGTATGACTTTATTTTTATTCCCAATGTCCACGCAGTGCAGGGAAGTCACACCCACTCCCTGGAGTGGACGCAGAGCTGAAGCTGCATCCCCACAGCCAAGCACTGCTGGCCCAATCTGGAAGCTGCTTCAACAAAGCAAGATTTTCTCATATTCTGACTCTTCACGTTACCTCCTCAGAGCAGAAATGGTGGCCTACTGGAGTCTGATCCTAATTCTATTACCGCATCTGGGATAGGTACAATGGCAGGCTTTCTCTATTAAATAGACATCAAAATAGCATACGTTTTGGACAGATTCCCAACAAGAATCTGACAATTATCACACATGCACTCTCCTTTCTCAATACACTGACTCCCATTTCCTAGAAGGCAGGCCACTGATCTTGCTGTAAGTGACCTCAAAACAGTGGGCAGCGGTCACAACTTGTGCATCTCATTTGGACCTCACAAAAAAGGAGGGGAAACATCATTACTTGTGTGATGCATGTTAGGGGAGCTTCAGCGTCCTAAAGGGGAATTTGAGAAAAAGCCTGTCAGAAAGCACTCAGTACATAGGCCAGATGCAGTGGGTCATGCCTGTGATCCCAGCACTCTGGGAGGCCAAGGTGGGCGGATCACCTGAATCAGGAGTTTGAGACCAGCCTGGCCAACATGGCAAAACCCCGTCTCTACTGAAAATACAAAAATTAACCAGGTATGGTGGCACATGCCTGTAAGCCCAACTACTTGGGAGGCTGAGGCAGGAGAATCACTTGAACCCAGGAGGCAGAGGTTGCAGTGAGCTGAGATCATGCCTTTGCACTCCAGCCTGGGTGATAAAGCGAGCATCTGTCTAAAAAAAGAAAGCATGCAGTATGTATTTTAGAAGGAAAGAAAGAAGGAAAAAGAGGATGAGGAAGGGAGAGGGAAAGAGGAAGAAATGAGAAAGGGAAAGAAGAAGGAAGGGAGAGAGGAGGGAGAGAGGTAGAAATGAGGGAGGGAGGGAAGGAGGAGCAGATGGCGGCAGAGAAGGAAGAAGAGATGAATGAAAGAGAAAGAGGGAGGGTGGCCAGGCTCTGCGGCTCACACCGGGTAATCCCAGCACTTTGGGAGGTGAGGCGGGAGTGTCACTTGAGCCCAGGAGTTCGAGACCAGCCTGGGCAACATGGTGAAACCCCGTCTCTACTAAAAATACAAGAAATTAGCAGGGCATGGTGGCGGGCGCCTGTAATCCCAGCTACTCAGGAGGCTGAGGTACGAGAATTACAGGAGAATCGAGAATGGCTTGAACCCTGGAGGTGGAGGTTGCAGATTGTACTACAGCACTCCAGCCTGCGTGACAGAGTGAGACCCTGTTAAAAAAGAAGGAAAGGTCGTATTCCTCAGAGCCTTTCCACAGTACTGTAAACATAGTAGGTACTTCGTATTTATTGAATTGAACTGAACTGCTCAAGTATCTGTAATACCATTTTCTCAACTACAGCCTCACTTTCTAAGCATTTTCTCTAGAGAGGTAAATAGAAAAAGAAAGCAATCCTTCCACCAGTTCTGTGCCCTTCACCCCACGCATGGGGCCCCCTAGAGGACAGGACACACTGGCCCACGCCCTGTCTCGAAGCTGGCTTCCTGGCAGGACTGTAACTCCACAGTCTGGGAAACACAAACATCCCTGGTAGGTAATTTACTCTTGAGTCGAAGCCATTGGTTTTTATTCATAAACAAAGTAAAGAGTGAGCAGTTGCTCAAGTCTTTTTTTGTCTGTTAAAAGGAAGGCCATAAGAAGTAAAGCCAAATGCAAACAGAACAGAGGTATAAATAGCCGCGCTGGTGAGTGCCAGAAAAGAGCTTAGCGTGACTAAAGGAGAACATGTAACAGGTAAACTTCCTCCTAGCATTTCCTATGCAGCAGGAACCAATTCCTCGAAATAGCCAAATTCATTGTATCCTTTTCCCAGTCCTGAGACAAGCCTTGGCCACACCATTACCAGGCACCTGGGGAAAACACAAAGAACCCTGCCCTCCTGCGAGAATTCAACGTTCTGTGAAAGTCACATTCCAGGGATGCAACAATTTCTACACCTTGTACTTTGATGGCATGTCTATTTGCTTCTATCTCTTCTAAATAGTATAACCACAAAAATCCATATGTGCCGCATGGATAAGAAATCATTAGGGCTACCAATATCCCTTCCAAATCAATCTTGGACTAGGGGCACTAGCCAATGATGGGGGTTAAGAAAATCATGCAGTACCAGAAACAGAGGAGGACTGGGCCATAGGTTTGTTTTCACGGTTCCTGGTCTTCACTTTGATCTGCACATGCTCATTTACCACCTTCCACCACACTTTTGACTTATGTAAAATGGTGCCTGCTTACTTAACTGGGGAGAGCATGAGTCGTAAAACAGTGTTTACAAACACGTGGCCCAAGTGAACAGAAAATATTTACCAAGGGATGCTAAGTATGTCTTAAGAGAAGAATGTTGTGCAAACATTGTTAAGGCAATTATTACTTATAATTTTTCTAACTAAATTATATATGTATAAAATCTGTATATTCATTATAGAAATGTTAAAAATAAAGAAAATTAAAATCCTCTTTAATGCCACTAGCCAGAGATAATCAGTATCAATATTTTGGTGTACATCCTTTTATTCTGTTTTCTATAGATATTTATATACCGTTTTAATTTTCACAAAATTGGAACCTACTGCTTCAATAATTTACTTTTTTCACTTAATTGTAAACATTTTACATGTTATTAAACATTCTCCAGTAACACTTGGAGGGAGGGGGAGGTCTTTGAAAATTTAATAGATGAAAAGAGATATATCAATTTAACTTCCTAGTTTACTATGAAAGTTAAATAACAGATATTTGACAATTTTCAAATTCTTTAACTTCAACTTGAACAGACAAAGAGAAAATTAGCGGCAAAGAGTATAGCACTGAAACCCGAAAGCAAGCATAATTAATAAAATATAAGAACACAGATGAAAGCTAATAGACACGCTTTATATCCTTACAGGGAAAACTTGGTAAATTTATGTAAGATTGCATTCTATATGGACTTAAAATTAAGACATAAAAAAAGTCATTGGTTTATTGGTATTAGAAGTAACAACATCATCTGTCATTTCAGGGTCACCATTTTCTTTGACAGAAAATGGGAACAGTCACTTGAAATAATAAAAAGAGCTAAAAAGTATGTCTTTAATAAACATAAAAGGTGAAAATTCCAAGTATTTATGACATAAATTATATGAAAATAAGAATATTAATATGCATCTACCATAAACAGATGCACACAAGAATAAAAGCCAACTTCGAGCAAGGTAAATATTTACAGAGAGGCAGAAAACGCTTAAGTATAATTTGCATAATCTAGATACATTGCTCTTAATTCAGTAAGTATAAATTTATACTTAAAAATCATGACAAAGTGTGTATTTTACCGATTATCATAACAGATCCCTACAGTGATATGACTGTAGATAGGACACCTAATGAAAATATATATAAAGATAAATGCAAAAACAAGTAGTGTACTTGGATTATTGTTCATTCCACACTATTCATTTAAAAGAAAAAAAAGAGCCAGACTAATGAAATGAAAGCTGATTTAAATGTAGAGCGTGCGCGTCCAGCTGCGTCTGCTCCGATGCGCAGCGAGGCAAATGTAAGAGAACCCACCCAGCGGGGCTTTCTCTGCGCACCGCACCCCTCCCTCTCTCCAGGGCAACTAAACCTTCGCTTTTGTCCAAACCTAAAAGCTAATGAGAGCTAGTAACAGCCAACAAACGACAGACACAAAAGCGACCTTGGCCACACCTGGATATCTCTGATGCTCGCTATGGGACAACGGGTGGTTCGGGTCCACGTCGCCCTGAACTTAGTGCGTTTTACATTTTGGGGTGCCCTGGTGGGCGTGATTGACCACTACCACCTGCGGAAAAAAACATGCGAAACTCCTGAAACAGCAACTCCAGCCTTAAGAGGTCAAGAAAGCGCTTACGGGCCACAAACTCTTAAAACCCCGGACCAGAGGCCGAGCCCCTCCCTGGCCTGTACCGCCCCCCGCCGGAGCCCGGGAGCCCGGCCACTCGGCCGCGCATGCGCCGCGGCGGCACGGGCTGGGCGTGGTAGCCGCGGGGCCCGAACGCGCATAGTACCAGCTTGTCCATGGCGCTGCGCTGCGGCTTTCCGCGGGGACTCGTAGCTCGCTGGCCGCTGCCAACCGGTGCAGGGAGGACCCTCCGGTCGCCGCCGTCCCCTGCCCGCGGCTGCTCCCGGGACTCCGCTCAAGCCGCCCGACTCGCCGGCTGTTTGCTAGTCCTGCCGTTGCCATGGCGACGGGCAATGCTCCGCCTGCGCCTGGCCCCCGCCCCACGTGCAGCGCGGCGCGGCGCTTCCCGGGTTCCGGCTCCGGCTCCTGAGGCACTTGCACAGCCGCCCGCTTGCAGCCGGCTCCGGTTCCGGGGAAGCCCAGAGGCTTCCGGTTTGCCACGGGGCCCCAGATGCCCTTTCTTGACTGTTTTCCATTAGGTTTCTCCTAGCGCTCCCCTGATTCTTTAGCATTTGTTTAAATGCAGAATTTTTAGTGTTTCTGGCTTTAATAGGAAAAAATAATTCAAAATGAAATTTAGAAGATTTCAACTTTAATTCGCACAGTCTTATTAGTCTTAGATTGCAAGTTTTCGATTCTTCTCATTGCTTCCGTGTTCGGTACCTTCACAGCTATTTCTCCAGCTTAGACCTCAACAGAAACGTTTAACTTTTGAGTTTTAATCTACAGGTGATAAAGATAAAAGATAACTTTCTAAATACTGTACACCAATCAGAATAATACCTCATTGGCATGTATGAATTCCAAGGAACTTTGCCTTAAAGCACTTCCAAAGAAATTTGAATAGAAATATTTCGTATCTGCAAAAATCTCTGTCATCTGGGCCAGCACTGCCCAATAGAAATATAATGCCCTACACATGTGAAAGTTTATGTTTTCAGGAGCCACATTTTTAAAAGTAAAAGAAACAGGTGAAATTAATTTTAATAATATGTTTCAGTTTCTGCATTCATTAATGAATAAAGCCGTTACTGTGGTTCAGTCAAAATATTATTTCAATATGTTACCAATATAAAAATTATTCATGAAATATTCTACATTCTTGTATCATAGTAGTCCTCGAAATCTGATGTGTATTTTAACATGTACAGCACGTCTCAATCTGGACTAGCCACATTTCAAGTGCTCAGTGGCCAGTGTGACCTGTGGCTACTATTTTGGTCAAAGCAGATCCACTAAGCCAGTGGGTTTCAACCTTTTTGGCACCAGGGATTGGTTTCGTGGAAGACAGTTTTTCCACGGACGGGGCAGGGGGTGGTTTGGGGATGATTCAAGCGCATTACATTTACTGTACACTTATTATTGTTACATTGTAATATATAATGAAATAATTATACAACTCACTGTAAGGTAGAACCAGTGGGAGTCCTGACCTTGTTTTCCTGCAACTAGATGGTCCTGTCTGGGGGTGATGGGAGACAATGACCAATCATCAGGCTTTAGATTCTCATAAGGAGTGTGCAACCTAGCTCTCCCGCATGCACAGTTCACAATAGGGTTGGTGTTCCTATGAGACTTTAATGGCCTGGCTGATCTGAGGGGAGACGGAGCTCAGGCTGTAATGTGAGCCGTGGGGAGCACCTGTAATACAGCTGAAGCTTCTTTGGCTCATCTGCCACTCACCTCCTGCAATGAGGCCTGATTCCTTAACAGACCGAGGACCTGGATGGGGAACCGCTGCACTAGACTATTAACTCTAGGAAGACCAGCCCCAGATCTCCATGAGGCGGGGAGGATTGCATCTGCTCGTCAGGCCTATTAAATACCTGATTAACTCTTCTTTTTTTTTTTTTTTTGAGACAAGAGTTTCACTCTTGTTGCCCAGGCTAGAGTGCAATGGTGCAATCTCAGCTCACTGCAACTTCTGCCTCCTGGGTTCAAGTGATTCTCCTGCCTCAGCCTCCCAAGTAGTTGAGATTACAGGCGCCTGCCACCATGCCCAGCTAATTTTTTTGTGTTTTTAGTAGAGATAAGGTTTCACCATGTTGGCAAGGCTAGTCTTGAACTCCTGACCTCAGGTGATCCGCCCGCCTTCGCCTCCCAAAGTGCTGGGATTACAGGTGTGAGCCACTGGGCCGGGTCCTAATTAACTCTTGAACAAGTGTTCCCATTCCTACCAGAGGGGGAAAAAACCTTAAGTGGCAAAAACACTCTTCAGAAACTAAGAAAAGTAAAAATGACATTCCAGCCACTTGCTTTTGGAGGCAGTTTGTGTAACTTTGCCTGTAAAGGGCCTGTTTGCCCCCTGATACCTCTGGTGTTGGCTCGAAGAGGAAGGCTGCCTGGCACTCAAGATCCCTGGGCTCCTTGCTGCTGTCAGGGAATGTACAGTGTCATCGCCCTGCTTCCCTCACTAGAACATCATCAGAGTTCAGTATAACCCTCATAATCACCTTAGAAGGTTTTAGAACCAGGCCCTCAAGAAAACAGTGTTTAACAGAGGTAAAAACTCTGCTTGGTCAAAGTATGCAACTTCAGGGGAAAAGTCTGTCCACAGAGGGCACGTCTAAGAAGGCGACATGCAAGCTAATACTTGTCTAGGTAATTGTGTGCATTAATTCATTTTATCTTAAAACATCCTCTAAACTTGGCCATTATCATTATTGCCCCTGCCTACTACAGATGAGACACAGAGAGAGATGAAGTGGCCTCCCCAAGGCTGCATAAGTAGAAGAGCAGAAGGAGCTGGTGCTTCTGGAGTCTATTGAGATGGCAGACAGTACTGAAGGTGAGGAGGGGGGTCTAGGGAGGGGCACCTTCAGGGAAACTTCTGTGTCAGGTGCTTCTGTGCTGACACCGGTCCTTCTGATCTCAGAAAGAGACTGGGGAGTAGAGCTGGGCTAATACAATCTCATAGTTCCCTGATCTGTGCCTTTTTAGGCAAAATGTGACCTACACATTTTTGTCTTTGATGTTCCCTTCCTGCTGAAAGCCCTTTGCTCCCAGAAAGATGTATGCTGTTTAGGATCCCCAAGCTAGAGTGGACTTCCTTGGGTCGGGTCTGGGTTTCAGAGCTTCTCCAGCCATCCTGGTCTGCCATTAATACATAACAACTCCCTCCCCCGGACACTAATCCCATAAAATCCGCTTGTGGCTTTCCTGCTAATATTATAGATTAATTTCTGCAGTGAGAAATTGTTGGCCAGAACAAGATAGCTGGCTCAGGTGGCTCTCACATCCTTCCTACAGCCATGCTCATGAACCTGACCTTCTGGAGATGGAGTCAGCTCAGTGATGGGCACCTTGAGTGAGATGACTGGCTGGTGGGGAAGACGCTGGAGGCGAAGGAGCTTGCAGGCGCCTTAGATCTTGCCTGCGCAGACCATGGCTGGAAACAATCCTGCCATTGAAGAAATGAGATTAACCTGCTTCAGGAAATAATTCCACTTCTTTCTTTTCCTAAATTTTTTTTTTTTTTTTTTTTGAGATAGAATCTCACTCTGTCACGCAGGCTGGAGTGCAGTGGTACGATATTGGCTCACTGCAACCTCTGCCTCCTGGGTTCAAGCGATTCTCCTATCTCAGCCTCCCGAGTAGCTGTGACTACAGGCATGCACCACCACACCTGGCTAATATTTGTACTTTTAATAGAGATGGGGTTTCATCATGTTGGCCAGGCTGGTCTCAAACTCCTGACCAAGTGATTCACCTGCCTTGGCCTCCCAAAGTGTGGGATTACAGGGCTGAGCCACCACGCCCAACCTTCTAAGAAAATTTTAAAGTAAGCCTCAATTTAAAATCTCCACTAAACTAGTCTTTTTACAAGAGATTTATCCTTGGTGCCTTCATCGCCCAGCATACAGTAGGTACTCAAAAACAACTCTTGAATTTTAGAAGACTAAATAATTGGATGCATGATCTGTTTCTTGTCCACCCATAAAGACATGAAGACTAATCCCACAGAAGCATAAAATTTCAGATCTAAGAATAACCAATTGAGATTATGTTTTATTTTATAGAAAAGGTTATTGCTTTATGAAGCTAGGTGCGGTGGCTCACGCCTGTAATCCCAGCACTTTGGGAGGCCGAGGCGGGCAGATCAAGAGGTCAGGAGTTCGAGACAAGCCTGGCCAATATGATGAAACCCTGTCTCTACTAAACATACAAAAATTAGCCAGCGTAGTGGTGCATGCCTGTAATCTCAGCTACTGAGGAGGCTCAGGCAGGAGAATTGCTTGAACCCAGGAGGTCGAGGTTGCAGTGAGTCGAAATCGCACCACTGCTCTCCAGCCTGAGTGATAGAGTGAGATTCCATCTCAGAAAATTTTAAAAATAAAATTAAATTAAAAAGATTATCCTTTTTATCACCTTATGAAAAAGAAAACAAGGACCAACTCACTGGAGGCCACATAGCTATTTACTGACTGAAATAGGACTAGAAATCAAGGTTTCTTTTTGTACTGTGTTTTAATACATTTTAATGTTTAAATATCATACATCTCATTCTCTAGGTCTGATTTTCAGGATAACAGAGCTTCACAGTGCTCTGTCAGCTTCCCAGCATTCCATGCAATTCATCATTTTTGCCCATTATTGCAATCATATAACAGTAACCCCTTTCTATTTTACAAAAGAGAGAGAGCAATTACTAAATAAAATTTTATTGACTGTTTTACTTTCATAATTTTGGGGGAAAACTTTTGTTGCCTGTCATGAACTGTGGGCTAGCAAGTGTCAACATACAATGAAGGAATTAATCAGTTCAAAACTCAATTTTAATTCACATGGTAAAACTTGGCAGTGGTAGAAGTCACTGTTAGCTAATCCATGCACGTTTCACTGTCACTCTTTGCCTGCCTCTAGCAGAGAGACAGGAAACTGTCACTATTTCCCGGCCACCCTCACAGCTATGGGTGGCTCTGTGACATGATTCTGGCTTAAATGGCAGTCTGCTAGGGCCCCTGGGAATTCTTTTGCTTTCCTGATGAAAGAGGCAGACTGCTGTCTCTTTCACACCTTCTTCCAGCTGGAACGTGGCCCTGATGCCTGGAACCATTGCAGTCAGCCGTATTATAACCATGAAGACAAAACCATTCAAATTACAGAAATGATAGCCTTGACATCTCTGAATCTCTGAATCAACAATAGCAAGTGCCTCTCCCAAACCCACTTGTTACGTGAAGAAACTGAACCCCTGTCTACTTAAAGCATTGTCAGTTGTGTTTTATCTTACCCAAACCAAAAGCATTCCTAATCAACACAGCAACTATCAACTATTCTCAGATATTTTTGTGGCTTGACTTTATTTTACAGATATAAGACTTATAAGTTGTATAAGCAGAGTTTCATTTCACCACCATCCCAATCTTAGGGGAGGAGGAGTGGCATGAGTCAAACAATCAGTGAATAAAATCTCAAATTGGTTTGGGCTCAGGTCCACCCAAGGACAGATGCTGGCTGGGTGGCATCTCTTCCCCTCTATGACTGCTCCCAGCTCCCTGGGTGTCCAGAATCCCACTCTCTGCTTTGGAGGTAGGGGCTGAGATGGCTTACGAGTGTCCTTGGATGTTGAATCAGGAATACTTACCCCATGTCCATAAGATGAGCTTGCAGAGTCTCCAGGCACAGGCAGGTGTCAGTGCTGTATGAGCAGATGCCCAGCTCTTGGCCCTCCTTGGGATGCTTTTGCCTGACGGTGATGAGCAGGGCTGCAGGCAGGCTCCCCTCCTGACTCACAGATGCTCCTTTAAGGATCTGTGGCTGACAATGGACAGCATTCACTGCTTGCAGGCACCCTCTTCCTGCTGGTCATTGTGATCTACAGGCCCATGAGTACCATCCTTGTCCCTTTAGCCACTTGGCTGCTCAGTCTGCTCCTCCTGGTCTTTCCCAGCCCTGCTTTCCTATTGATAACAGCTACGGACTCCATGATGCATGCCATGGCATCTAAGCTGCTACTGCCATGCTGCCTTCCACAGGCAAGTGGTACCAAAAGGCACTGTAGTGGCTATTTGTCCTCTTTGGCTGACTGCCATCCAAATCTCCTTTGTGTACTCGGAGAATTCCCTCCCAAGCAGAGCCCTCCATCCCCCATTGAATCTAAAAGTACCAAGTGCTTTCCCAGGCACATTTATGCCTAGGGCATCATCATGTGACCCAGACATAACCAATCAAATGCACCTACCTTGGACTTGAATCAAGAGCTGATGATCCCAAAACATGGGACAGTAGAGAGTATATTCTGACAAAAGTGACAGTAGCAACAGAGGCACTGAGTTTGCAAGGGCAGCTCGGGCTGCCGTAGCCTCTAAATCACGTGTCCAGAGCCAGTATGGGTTGTAGCAGTGTCCACAGCACATTGGTTTCATGGCAGGATGTCTGACTGTGCTCTTGGGTGCAACTGACATATCCACCTGGCCATTTTCTGAGCTTCCCCATTCAGCATTATTAACTATTCTGAGCTGCCTGATATCCTTTTAATCAATTCTTTTTTTTTCTTTTGCTTCAATCGGTGATGATCAGTCTCTATTGCTTGCCATTAGGAATCCTGATGCATTTGCTTTTGGCAATTTCATTGTAAAATCTTTGCCCATGCCTATGTACCAAACGGTATTGCCTAGATTTTCTTCTAGGGTTTTTATGGTTTTGAGTTTTACATTTAAGTCTTTAATCCATCTTGAATTAATTTTTGTAGAAGGTATAAGGAAGTCCGGTTTCAGTTTTCTGCATATGGCAAGTCAGTTTTCCCAGCACCATTCATTAAATAGAAAATCCTTTCCCCATTGCTTGGTTTTTGTCAGGTTTATTGAAGATCAGATGGTTGTAGATGTGTGGTCTTACTTTTGAGATCTCTATTCTGTTCCATTAGTATATGTGTCTGTTTTGGTACCAGTACCATGCTGTTTTGTTTACTGCAGCCTTGTAGTATAGTTTGAAGTCAAGTAGTGTAATGCCTCCAGCTCTGTTATTTTTGCTTAGGATTGTCTTGACTATACAGGCTCTTTTTTGGTTCCATATGAATTTTGAAGTAGTTTTTTTCTAATTCTGCAAATAATATCAATGGTAGTTTGATGGGAAAAGCATTGAATCTATAAATTACTTTGGGCATATGGCCATTTTCATGATATTGATTCTTCCTATCTATGAGGATGGAATGTTTTTCCATTTGTTTGTGTCCTCACTTATTTCCTTGAGCAGTGGTTTGTAGTTCTTGAAGAGTTCCTTCACATCCCTTGTTAGTTGTATTCCTAGGTATTTTATTTTCTTTGTAGCAATCGTGAATGGGAGTTCATTCACGATTTGGCTCTCTGCTTGTCTATTATTGGTGTATAGGAATGCTTGAGATTTTTGCACATTTTGTTTTGTATCCTGAGGCTTTGCTGAAGCGGCTTATCAGATTAAGGAGCTTCTGAGATCATGTCCTTTGGAGGGACGTGGATGAAGCTGGAAACCATCATCATAGCAAACTAACACAGCAACAGAGAACCAAACACTGGGTGTTCTCTCTCGTAAGTAGGAGCTGAACAATGAGAACACATGGACACAGGGAGGGGAACATCACACACTGGGGCCTGTCTGGGGGTGGGGAGGGACAGCATCAGGATAAATGGCTAATGTATGTGGGCTTAATACCTAGGTGACAAGTTGCTAGGTGCAGCAAACCACCATGGTACGCATTTACCTGTGTAACAAACCTGCACATTCTACACCTGTATCCCAGAACTTAAAATAAAATAAAATTTAATTTAAAAAGAAGAATCCTGATGGATTCAGTCACACATTTGATACTACCCCATCCTTTAAGTCTGCTTAACAAGACTGTTAAGCAGTGCGTTTGTGCAGTGTACTTTATAAAAGTTTGGGAATGCTAATTAACAAAATGAATTATAAAAACAGAGAAGGAGAGACGTAAGGTAGCATAGTAAACATAGCCTTCTCAGAATTGGGGAGCAAATTTTAAAAGTTAAGCTCTTCGAAGGGAGTTTCCTTATAGGGAGGAGGAGGGTGGTTTGCTAGTTCCTAGCCTTGTTTACCAGTCGCAAAGGTGTATTATTATTTAGGGTTCTGCCAGAGAAACAGAATCAGTAAGATCTATATGTATGCATACATATATGTGGGCAGGCACACACACACACACCTATATACATATATATGCAAACTGTATGTATTTTATATGTAAGGAGATCTATTTCAAGGAATTGGCTTACACGATTGTGTGGGTTGGCAAGTTGGAAATCTGTAGAGCAGGCTGGAACCTTGTGCAGGAACTGAAGTGGCAGCCCACAGGCAATATTGCTTCTTCTTCAAGGAGATCTCAGTTTTGATCTTAAAGCCTTTACACAACGACTACTTGCTGACAGCTACAAAACAAACATAAGAGATATATTATAAGGTGCTGTTATTTGCAAATTATTATTAATAAAAATGCTTTTATAATTAAAACTTAGACTCCAGCAAAAATAAAATCTTACGACATAGAAAGCTAAGCACAGAAGATGAATCCTTTTTCTATCCATCTGAGAAAATATAAAATTGCCACAGCAGAAGGATTAAACTAAAAAGGCCCCTACCAAAAAGAAAACCCAAAGGCTTTTCCACTGGACTTTATATTTGTAGAATCATGGCTTACCAAAATATTTCTATCTAAAATGGAGAAAATATTGCCAACAAAAATAGTGTCTGGACCTCAATATCTAATAGTAAAATTTAACAAGCAATTTGGGGTTTAAAATCACAGTAAATGCTAACCATGTAATACATATAATAAAATTGCATTTACTTCTACCAAGGTGCAATGTTCTAATAAAAAAAATAAAGCTGGCTGAGTGGGGTGGCTCGCACCTGCAATCCCAGCACTTTGTGAAGCCAAAATGGAAGGATTGCTTGAGCCCAGGAGTTCCAGAACAGCCTGGCCAACATAGTAAGACTGCGTTTCCACACACACAAAAAAATTTAATTAGTCAGGTGTAGTGTTTCATGCCTGTAGTCTTAGCTACCTGGGAGGCTGAGGTGGGAGGATCACTTGAGCCCAGAGGTTGAGGCTGCAGTGAGCTGTGATCACATCCTTGTCTTCCAGACTGGGCAACAGAGCAAGACCCTGTCTAAAAAATAAGTAAATAAAAATAAAAATAATAAGCTTCGTAAAGTGGATTTGCTGTTTTATCAAAACAATATTTTCCACCTATATCAGAATGTAGCCAATTCATTCTTAAATGTTTGGAAAAAATTAATGGTGAAAAATAATCTGTCCAAGAAATGACTGCTTTCTGCACTTAAATGATACTTACTAATAATTTTTAATATTGAAGTGTTAAAGCAATTTCTCAGCCAATTGAAAAAAGTATGTGTCAAAGTTTTATTCTGAATCCACCACAGAGAAGAAGCAACCAATCCAAAGATGTCCCTTTTGTTAGACATCTTAGGAAAAAAAAGAGAAAAAAAAGAAGCAACCCAAGAAAAATAATCCAAACTTGGAAATAAGAAAGAAGGAAGTTTGTGTGACTTTTGTGTCTTAGAGTGACACCTTATTAGCTATCCCATCCAAAGATGATCTAATTCTTTAGGTTAATGTACCTTTGAATGAGTCTTTATCACTGATTAGGTCACGGACTCTGTGAAGTTATAGGGTAACTTGTAGATTTCTGTACAGTAAACATGAAAATGATGTCTGTCTGGCAGCAAAGGTAATCAAGGATGTGGTGGTGTGTGCCTGTAGTCCCAGTGACTTGGGGAGGCTGAGATGGGAAGATCATCTGACCCCAAGAGTTCAAGGCCCACCTAGGCAACATGCAACATGGTGAGATCTTGTCTCAAAAAATACATATATAGATATGATATACATATTATCATATATATATGATGATCACAAGAGTTACTGTTTTATTGTCATGGGGGCACATTTACCACTTTGATAGCTAACTTTGCATTCTTCACTGATAATAAATACTTCAGAATATCCTGTAATTCTTAAGCCAGATGGATTTCTCGTTAATGAGTTGAAAAAACGTTGACATATGCTTTTTGATATTTATATGAGAATCATGGTTTTAAATTTTTTAATTATACTTCAATATGGTATGGTATCAGCTATGCCTGGTAACATCAGGCTACTCAAAAGGCAGATGGTCAGTTGGGTGGGTAGGTAGATAATTTCCAAATGGATTACTTAACCTTCTTCAAGTGTGTCAGACTACTGCTCAGAAATGCTAATTTTTTCCCAAAAGGAGTTATAAATTATGTCTGCAAAAAATTTCTATAGCAGACCTTGTTTGGGACAGTTTTCTTTCTCAGTTGCCATTTTGAATTTGGAAAACATTATGTATACCATCTACCACCAATTGACAAAAATAACCATAGAATTACACTCTACCACAGGATTACACTGGGGGAGGAATATCAGAAAGAAAACATGCCAGAGAATTCCTAAAATTGGGCACTTGAAAAATGTTTCTTGCCAATGAAAAGGAGACTTTCTCACATGCCTCTACATGCTTCGTAATCTATAGTCTCCTTTCTGAGAATGCAAGCCAGAAAGGGAAAGTGAATTTCAAAATGCCTTATCTTTGTCAAGCTGCTTTGATGAAAAGTAACAGAAACCCATTCAAACTGTCTGAAGGAAAGAGAATGAGGTACAGGGAAGATGCAGGAAGAATCACAAGGAAGGGAAGGAGGAATAGTGTAAAGGCCAGCCAGAAGCATCCAGCCAGCACCTCTCAGTGGACCCATCATGACCCGCTCCTGATCCCTGCTTCTGTCTGCATAACTCTCCCTGCAGACCTTGGCTTCCCCATGCACACAGCAGAAGGTTGCTATCCCATGACACCCACGTTTTAAAATCCTTAGTACAAACACCCACAAAAAATGGACCAGCAAGTGTGTCTTAACCCCAATTCTTGGAGGGAATCTTGGGGCTACTGTTCACCTTGGTCCAATCAGCCCTGACCGGGGAAGCCAGCAGGACCCATCCCTGTGAGAGGGAGGAAGCGATCACAGAGGGAAGGGCATGGAATAAGGTGCTGTCTTGGTCTGCTCAAGCCGTTATAACAAAATACCATAGACTGGGTGGCTTCAACAACACACATTTTTCTCACAGCTTTGTAGGCTAGAAGTCCAAGATCAGGAAGCCAGCCTGGTAAGTTTCTGTTGAGGGCTCACTTCCTGCCTTGCAGACAGCCACCCCCTCACAGTGTCTTCACTTGGCCTTTCCTTAGGGATCTCTTTCTCTCTTCTTCTTCCTTCTCCTTCTCCTTTCTCTTCTCTTCTCTTCTTCTTCTTTTCTTCCTTCTTCTTTCTTCTTCTTCTTCCTTTCTTCTTCTTCTTTCTTCTTCTTCCTTTCTTCTTCTTCTTTCTTCTTCTTTCTTCTTCTTCTACTTTCTTCTTCTTTCTTTCTTCTTCTTCTTCTTTCTTCTTCTTCCTTTATTCCTCCTCCTCCTCCTCCTTTCTTCTTCTTCTTCTTCCTCTTCTTCTTCCCTCCTCTTCCTCTTCCTCTTCCTCTTCCTCCTCTTCTTCTTCTTCTTCTTCTTCTTCTTCTTCTTCTTCTTCTTCTTCTTCTTCTTCTTCTTCTTCTTCTTCTTCTTCTTCTTCTTTCTTCTTCTCTTTTCTTTCTCTTCTTTCTTCTTTCTTCTTTTTCTTGCCACCAGTCCTATCAGATTAGGACACCATGCTTATGACCTCACTTAACATGAGTTACTTCCTAGAAGCCCCAACTCCAAACACAGTCACATTGGGGATTATGGCTTCAACAGACAAATCTGGAGGCCTCAATTTCATTTCCTAGCAAGTGTCCCCGACAAGCTGAAAGGGACAACTTCAAGAATGCAGAAACTTTCTCCCCACTCTTTCACCTCATGCCATAATATTTCATTAATTTTTTCATTCATTCATTCATCAATCAAACAATGCCAGACACTATACTAGGGGGAAAAAAGATGAATGAAACATTCTCCTTGCCCTTATGGATCTCCCTGGCCAAAGGGAGAATGAGATCTATAAATGCCAAAGAAACAGTAGAACACTATGTGTATTTAGAGCAGATATGTACCAAGTCTTCCGGGTGCACAGAAGAAGAGCTACCGAATATGCCAGGGACTCAAGGAACTCCTGACCAAGGGGATCTTTGAATGGGCCATAACACTGAGGAAGACCTACTTCCCACTTTACAATTGTTTAGTCTTTTTAGGACATTTTTGCTCTCATTTGATTTTCTCCTGAGCAAATTGTGAAACCTCTTTTTCCAGAGTTGCTAAAATAGCGATGCTTTCTATTTAGAATCTATGCTCCTTAAAGCCTTTTACTCTCAACAAAGAACATTTGTAATGTCCACTAGATTCCTTGAACAAGTGAAGACATTTTTAGTTCAAGAAATATGTCTGTTCTCTTTAATGTCCAAACATACTAGAGCTTCAGATTTCTCTCAAACCAGTTCCTTATTGGATCCATCAAACAATTAAACTGCCATCACCACATTTTTTTTTAATCCATACTACTCTTAGATTAAGATCATCAAGGTCAGTCTGAAGGGAATTTTTTTTTTTTTTTTTTTTGAGATGGAATCTTACTCTATCACCCAGGCTAGAGTGCAGTGCACGATCTCGGATCACTGCAAACTCTGCCTCCTGGGTTCAAGTGATTCTCCTGCCTCAGCCTCTTAAGTAGTTGAGATTACAGGCATCCACCACAAAAATTTTTGTATTTTTAGTAAAGACAAGTTGTCATCACGTTGTTCAGCTGGTCTCGAACGCCTGACCTCAGGTGATCTACCCTCCTCAACCTCCCAAAGTGCTAGGATTATAGGCATTACCGTGCCCAGCCAGAAACATTTTTTTTAAAGTAATTGAATTACAAAGTTAGATTTTAAGAAAGAGATTTAAGATATATGCAGACTTAAATAAAATTAATATTTATTTAATGTGATTTTTAAAATTTAAATGATTCTCAACTTATGTCATTTGCCATTACTATTATTAACCATTGTTCATTCTCTCGAGTTTTTCTCTCCAGGGCAAGGATGGTGTAACAAGATCTTTGGGAAACACTTTCCTGCTGGGGTGACCCCACAAATCCCCTGTTTTTAGGTAAACTTGGGAAGAGACTGCCTCAAGACTCTAGATGCACAAAGTCTCATAATTTGGACTCCTCAAAACTGGATGTTTTTGATAACACAAACAAGAACTGGTTTCAAGTGTGTCTTTTTGCTATTTGTAAACAAAGAGTTTGCTAAGTAAATGGATGGTGTATTCAAAATTTATTTGAAGGAAAAAATTAAGCCTGTTGAATCTTCCTATAAGTAATTACATTTTTAAAATATTTGCAGGCACTCCAGAGAACTGTGTAATCATAAATCATTGATAAGCTAATTGAAAAGCATTCTTATGCATTCATCAAATCTGATTCCCTGAGGACTCCCGCTAGGCAATGCTTTGCTATCCTGGGCCTAATTTCTGTGCATATTTAAAAGTAATGAACACTGTACTTTAAAAGAGAAATCTGAACTTTATTCATTCGTCAGAATGAGAAATGCAGGTGTGTGTATGTGTGTGTGTGTGTGTGTGTGTGTGTGTGTGTGTGTGTGTGCAGCATGTGTGTGTGTGTAAATATTTAAAAATCCCTCTTGGTTTTCCTTATCTGAATTGCCCTCCCCTCTCCCTAGGAGTTTGACAGGAGTGAAAGTGCGATGCCCTCCATAGCTGACCAGGCCAGGTAAGCCCTAGCTTGCCTTCAGGACGGTTTTGAGAAGGTTAAATTCAAGCAAGCAAGACCTTGTCTGTTCTTCCAGGAGGCTGAATCATGCAGATTGCATTCTCAGGTTAAGCAGCTAAAAGGAGGAATGGGACTGGCAAACTCTACATAACATATTCAACTCCACCACAGTTTCACCCTAACTGCGTCTTTTCTTGGTAGTATTTGAAGAAGAGCAACTATAGAAATGTTTTCCTTTCTGTTTTATTTATTCTTATTTATTTAATTTTTATCCTTTGATATTATGTGTAAAGATAGCCCCCTTTAAATATTCCCAAAGTTTTCATTGATTGAGTGACACCAATGTTTGAGAAAATTCATTGCCAGCAATCAAGCATGCCACGCCCTTTTTAGTCTTCAGTTTTCCAAAAGGTTCATTTATTTTCCTCTAAATCATTGCAAGGGTGGATGTGAACATTTTACAACATGAATAATCAGTAATGAGAGTCAAACTCCTGGAAAATTCATTGACTTGGCTCAGGTTAAACAGTGGATCCTGCACTTGTACATTCATTATGAAAATACAGTGATGACATTACTCTTTTCAAAACTAGTTTTCATTAAATGGATATTTAAACAGTTTTTGGTTCTAGAAGCTTGATTCTGTGTCCACCAATAACATTTTTTTTTAGACAGAGTCTCACTCTGTCACCCAGGCTGGAGTGCAATGGCATGATCTCGGCTCACTGCAACCTCTGCCTCCCAGGTTCATGCAATTCTCCTGCCTCAGCCTCCTGAGCAGCTGGGCTTACAGGCACCTGCCACCATGCCCCATTAATTTTTGTATTTTTAATAGAGATGGTGTTTCACTATGTTGGCCAGGCTGGTCTTGAACTCCTGACCTCAAGCAACTGCCCACCTTGACCTCCCAAAGTGCTGGGGTTACAGTCATAAGCCACTGTGCCTAGCCACCAATAACAATTTTATTAATATCATTGTTAATGTCAAATGACAAGTGTCCCTTAAAATGTGGCAATATCTATTTTCCAGACTCCACAGGCAGAAGATACTGAGATGTACAAGAAGGTACTGTGTTCTCAGTGTACTACAGCATTATTTGTTTGCTTAGAGCCATACCACAACAGGGGATGCAGTGAAGAGGGTTAATGTTCGAGCTACTCTGGGTGTGCATATTTTAACAAGATGTGATTTAAAACTCTGGGAAGCACAGATGTTTGATCAAGTGCAAGAAGCCTAATAGATGGAAGATCATATATGAACGCTAAGCCCAATTACAAACAACAAATGCCACTTGGGTTAGCAACCACAGTGTTGTCACTTTGATCTTTCTGCAGCAAGAAGTTAATGGCAGGTGACATTGCAATTTAATGATATATCAATCAGCTTTGTGAGAGACTCGTCCTCTCCACGTTCTTTCCGCCTTTCGGCAGAGTTTAAAAGCATAGAGTGTGAGAAGTTCAACAGTATCTCCCCACTCATTCTAGGGGTACTTTCCAAGCCCCTTCCCCATTCAAGTCAGGTATTATGATCATTCGCCAACTAGCAAAGCCATAGCCAGCCCTGGTAGTTGTTGGGTTGCCCAGTTACCATCTCTTCTTTCTGGACATCCCACCTCCTTTTTACATTTAGCCTGATACACTCCCTGCCTGGGGAGCTCCCCTGCAGGTCTTGTTCTTTTCCAGACCTTGAAGTCACCAGAAGGAGAATGTATTAGTCGATGTTCATGCTGCTGATAAAGACATACCCAAGACTGGGCAATTTACAAAAGAAAGACATTTAATGGACTTATAGTTCCATGTGGCTGGGGAGGCCTCACAATCATGGTGGAAGGCAAGGAGGAACAAGACACATCTTATATGGATGGCAGCAGGAAAAGAGAAAGAGAAATTGTGCAGGGAAACTCACATTTTCAAAACCATCAGATCTCATGATACTTATTCACTATCACGAGAACAGTGAAGAAAAGACCTGCCCCCATGATTCAATTACCTCCTGCCAGGTACCTCCCAAAACACATGGGAATTCAAGATGAGATTTGGGTGGGGACACAGCCAAACCAAGTCAGAGAATCACGAAAGTCCCAGACCAAGCTGTTAGTCTCAGCGCTGCTCAAGCTTGGCTCTCTTGTTCTGGAGCCTGGGGATTTTCTCTGCTCCACTGTGTGCTTGTCTTGATTCCTGCAATTGCTGCCCTGGTGAGGTAAGGATCCTCCCTGGCTCTCTCAGGCATTTCAGCAGCCAGGCCCTTAAATGTCTACATGAGGAAACTTGGAGCTGCACATGGGTTTGTGTGTATGTGTTTGTGAGCTGCTGAATATGAGTCAAAATTTTTCTGTCAATATCCACTCTGCTCTTCTGTTTTCTGGTTCCTGAGAGATGCCTTTCAAAGGAAGACATTTATTCTACCTTAACCTCTGAACAGAATGACATCTTGTGCCCCTGGCTCCTCTTTGATATAGTTCACCATTTTCAACTTTGGTACATTTCAGTAGGCAATGGGATACAAGGCAAGTAAGACTTTTCAAAGACCCAGCAGTTGAGCAATAAATATAATACAGTGCGGCCAGGCACAGTGGCTCATGCCTGTAATCCCAGCACTTTGGGAGGCTGAGGCAGGAGAATCTATTGAACCCAGGAGGCAGAGGTTGCAGTGAGCCGAGACCATGCCATTGCTCTGTAGCCTGGGCAACAAGAGTGAAACTCCATCACAAAATAATTATTATTATATATATATACAGTGCAACTCTGAAATAATAGAAGTACATAGGTGCAAGGGACAAGGATCAAAGAAAGTGGCAAGGGAAGAACATTTACATATGATAACAGTAATGAACATGTCAATGTAACTGCAGGTAAAGCTGTTTGGGCATGTGTGTTTATAGGTGAGGGGTTGCATCGGTTTAGCTAGGTTGGGGCACATAGTACATATAACTAAATCTATTATTTTGATGTTCTCTAACTCAACTTCTTCCCAAAGTGACCTGAAATCACATGGCATTAAATATTTACAGAATGAATGAATAAACATAAAGAAGGGAATCAGGCTTTGTATTTTGTAAGATCATCAGTTTTTCTCCCATTTTAAGTTCATTTACTGGAGTAACATCCCACTTTGAGTTCTGTTCCTGTGACCCAGGCATGTAGATTTGGGTTCCCAGTAGCATCTAAAGTACTGCTTTGAAAGGAAGGAAGAAAGGAAGGAAGGAAAGAAGGAAGGAAGGATGGAAGAGAAAGAAGGAAAGAAAAGAAAGAAGGAAAGAAGGAAGGAAGGAAAGAGAAAGTGATCAAGAGAAAGAAAGAGAAAGAGAAAGGAAAGGAAAAAGGAAAGGACTGCTTTTCAAGCAAATTAAGGAGAATGATTTTGTTTTCTGTCTTTTCAGGTCCTCCCCATTTCTCTGGACCTACATATCCAATATCCTTCCATAATCTTCGGTGCCTGTACTCACCACTGTTTCTGAATTTCTAACCCTCTTCCTGCCTAGGACTCTCATTTGGCCAACCTCTTGTCTTATTAACAAGATTGGAAAATCATGGAGGGCATGATTTTGTCCCCGTACTATGTACATCAAAGTCTCTCCAGAAAACGGTACAGGAGGAGGGAAGGTGAAGAGAGAGGAGAGAATGCATGAAAAGATGCTCAGCGTCATTCGTCATGAGTGAAATGCAAATCAGAACGCGAGGAGACAACACTTTACACCCACTAGGACTGCTGAAATGAAAGACAGACGAGAAGTGTGGGTAAGGATGTAGAGAAATTAGAACCCTCATTCATTGCTGGTAGAAATGTAAAATTTGTGCAGCAACTTTGGCAAGCAGTCTAGTAGTTCCTCAGAATGCTAAACATAGAGTTATCATGTGACCCAGCTATTCTACTCTTAAGTATAGACCCAAGAGAAATTAAGATAATATATTCAAACAAAAACTTGGATGCAATGTTTATAGCAGCATTATTCATAAGGCAAAATGTGGAAATATAATCTAAATTGCTGAATAATATTCCACTGTATGGAAATGTCATGTTATCAACCTAAATGATGAATAGACAAACAAAACATGATTTATTCACACAATGGAATATTACTTGGCAACCAAAAGGAATGAAGCACTGATATACACTACAACATGGATGAACCTTAAAAATACAATGCTGAGTGACAGAAGCCAGTCACAAAAGACTACATAGTGTATGATTCAGTTTATATGAATTGTCCAGGGTAGACAAATCCACAGAAACAGAAAGTAGATTAATGGTTACCTAGGGCTAAAGGAGTGGGGCAGATAGAGAGGGACTCCTAACAAGAAGAGATTCCTTTCTGGGGTATTTCAGATAGTGTAATATTTGGCCGGGTGTGGTGGCTCATGTCTGTAATCTCAGCACTTTGGGAGACCAAGGCAGGAGGATCACTTGAGACCAGCCTGGGAAGCATGGCAAAACCCCATCTCTACAAAAAATATAAAAATTAGCCAGACTTGGGGGCGCACAGTAGTCTCAACTACTTGGGAAGCTGAGGCAAGAGAATCGCTTGTGCCCAGGAGGCAGAGGTTGCAGTGAGCCGAGATTGTGCAATTGCAGTCCAGCCTGAGTGATGGGAGTGAAACCCTGTCTCCAAAAAAAACAAACTGTGAAATTAGATTCTGGTGATATGGCTGCATGACTGCATGAATATACTCAAAAATTCTTGTACAGTGCACTTCAAATGGGTATACTGTATCATATTTGAAATATAAGTATCGGTAAAGTTGTAAGAGAGAGAGAAGGAAATGTTCCATATGACTTAAATTAAACACGTTCTTTAATGTAAACTAATTGGGAAATAACACTCCCCAGCAGACATAAGCCCAATAAGAGCAGCCTTTCCTAGAAGTAACAAGTTTCCTAGTTTCTCCCACTGAGGGAATTAAACCTTTGAATTTGATAGATAGGAGGGAGCCACCCCATTCAGAAAACTATCCATAACAATACTTATGGATTTGGTCAGAATGACTGAATTCACACCATGGGATGAAAACTAAATGTAGTTTACAATATAGTTGACTTAAACATAATTACACCCCCCAAACGATAATGATACAGAGGAGGAGGAAGTAGAGTTAGTAATTTCTGCCTTCCGCATGAGGAACCCTGTGCAGGTAAGATCATGTTTCTGTTCTGGTCCAGCCGGATTTTCCCTTGCCCTGATTCGTCCTGGTTCTACCTGACGCACCCCACAGGGCTCTGGTCCCGGTCGGATCAGTCCTCAGATGTCCCTTTCTTGTTGCAGAGCCCCTGTTGTGTGCAGTAATGTCTCTTCATCTGTGTAAACCTTACTTACCCTCTGCGACTTGATCAGGAGCATCCCTAAAACAATATGGACCCCAAAAGAATCTACCATTAGTTTCTTTTTTCTTTTCTCTTTTTTTTTTTTTTTTGAGACAGAGTCTTGCCCTGTTGCCTAGGCTGGAGTGCAGTAGTGCAATCTCGGCTCACTGCAACCTCCACCTCCTGGGTTCAAGCAATTCTCCTGCCTAACCTCCCGAGGAGTTGGGATTACAGGTGCCCACCACCATGCCTGGCTAATTTTTTTATTTTTAGTAGAGATGGGGTTTTGCCATGTTGGCCAGTCTGGTTTTGAACTCCAGACCTCAGGTGACCCACCTGCATCAGCCTCCAAAAGTGCTAGAATTACAGACGTGAGCCACCATGCCCGGCCTCTACCATTCATTTCTTACTGTCCCTAAAATGGCTTCCATTTCCCTATGGGCACTATCTCCTCCTTTACCCTTCTACTGGAACCTCAGCTGGCCACAGAGGGCCCTTCTGTCTGTGTAAGTCCTACATTCTACCCCCCTGCTAGAGCCTGTGATATTTCTCTATTTGGGGCAGGAAGAATGGTTTAACTCAACTTGCCTCCAAATCAGTGACTGGGGTCTCCCTTAGATGTCCCTGGAAAGAACACTGGCATAGCAATTGACCCTGAATGGTGATTGTATGGGGTGCCCTCTGGCTCCTGGCATAGAGAGGACAATTAGGGTGCTGTGTAAGACTCTTTTCTCCTTCCCCCGACGACCCTCTTTTTCTCCCTGATGGCACTCTGGACCCCTGTTCTTCAAAGTCACCAGGTTTGACCTGGACATCCCAGGAGATGAGGTCCTAAATAAGAAATTCACTTCCTGACAGCTCAGATTTCTTTTTGTCTCAAGTCTTTGGCGTGGGAACAGAGAGGTGAATACAGTCTCATTAGTCAGAAGGAAGGGGAAGGAACTAACGGGGCAATAATACCTAAGCCCCCCAAAGCATAGATAGAGCAAAAAGTTGAGGTCAAGACAACATATTCTGCTTCATAACTGCCTAAATGCTGATGGCAAGAAATTTTAACTGAGCTGAGTGATTCCACCACAAATTCATGCTTTCCATCGCACAGCTGGGTTCTCAATGCTTCTCGACAATCATTTTCCTAATCACTCCATGATTTCCTTTCCATTCCTCTCTGTAGCTGTTACAAACCTTCCCGCTTGCCTCAGCTCCTCACCTCCACCCCATCCCTGCTCTCTCCTCACGGTGGATGTCACCTTCAGTGAGAAGCAGACACTGGCTGCCAGTCCTGCAGCAGCCCTTTCTTCAGCCCCCAACCCCTTCCTTCTGCTCTGATTTGGCTCACTTTCTCCTCTGGCCTCTCTTAGTTAAAAGTCCTGAACATCACCAAGAATCAGCCCTCCACCGCTTATAGGATTCTAGTTACCCTTATGGGATAACTAGGTTCATGCAAAGATGGAGGCTCGAGTCCTGGCACCACCGTCACCAGCTTGGCAGCCCTGGGCAAGTGATTATCACCTTCTAGTTTCATCATCAATAAGATGGGAGTAATAAGAGCACCTACCTCACAGGGTGATTGTAAGGATTTCGTTAGTTTTTCTGTGTAAAGAATTGAAGGCATTGCCTGGCACAATATAAGCCCTATGTAAGTGTTCACAAGTATTATTGTGCTGTGTATTTGTTAATGTGCATTATATTATATATATAATGTACAATACAAAAATATTATATATATATACATATATATATATATATATGTTTTTCTTTTAGATGGAGTCGTGCTCTGTTGCCCAGGCTAGAGTGCAGTGGTGTGATCTCAGCTCACTGCAATCTCCGCCTCCTGAGTTCAAACAACTGTCTGCCTCAGCCTTTCGAGTAGCTAGGATTACAGGCACCCACCACCACACCTGACTCATTTTTTTGTATTTTTAGTAAAGATGGGATTTCACCACCTTGACCAGGATAGTCTTGAACTCCTGACCTCGTGATCCACCTGCCTTGGCCTTCCAAAGTGCTGGGATTACAGGCATGAGCCACCACGCCCAGCAATATGATGTATATTAATTAATGTGTAGTCATTTCTAATGTGCGTTAAGATGAATAATGGTTACTATGAGTTGAGAATGTGAAAGGGGAATGCCATATCGCTGCTGCCAAATCCGTTATCCAGGAGCACCTACTGACACTTGCCTGGGACAGTGTTCTGCCGCACACCTGCCCGAAACCAACGCCTTCTTCCTTGCCTGCTCGTCCACCAAACTCCTGCAGAGTGGGCTGCCGTTCAGCCTCTTGCTCCTGCCACATGCTCTCTCCTTACCCCTGTGATCCAGGCACCACTCTCATAATTCTACGAGGGACACATTCCTTATACGACTCCTAAAGAATGAACCATGGGACTCGTCTTGGTGCTTTTCCCACTGGACCACCACACACTTGGCCACGTTCGTTACCATCTCCTTTCAATTCCTGTAACCTCAGCCCCAGGGACATTCCTCTCCTCCTGTTCCTCACCACCCTAAGCATATTGTCTCCATCATCAGGCTCACTACCTCCCTCAACCCGAGAATGAGCTGCTGCTCAGGGCCTGCTCACCACCCCCCACCCTCCACGTCACTCCCTGGGGCTGCTGGCTTTACAGCCCAGAGTCCTCAGGAGAGTCGTAGTCTACACCTGTTGTCTCCCTTTCGCTCCCCAGAGTGTCACATGTTGTACCACAAACTACAGAGCCACTCTCGCTGTGAGGGGGGCCTCCACCTTTGCAGCTCCAGCAGCACCTCTAGGCAGCAGTGATGGTTGCCAAGGGGCTGGGGACAGTCCACTTCAGTGCCCCCTCCATTCACCGATGCAGGCGATTGACATTTTCTTCAGCTCATGGAAGGAGCTCTGTAAATGCAGCCCCTTTGCCCTGCTTCCAGTCAGATTGCTGCCTTCAAACCCCTCCTTTATAGATAAACTGGAACTGCCACTGAATACAAAGGGCTCCCAGTCTATCTGTCCACGTCTTACTTCTACCCTGAGCATCAGACTAGCATATTCAGCCTCCTGAGGGACAGTGCCAATCAATATTCCCCAGACACCTAAAACCCAAGAAGTGCAAAACTGAAGTTCATGTCATCCTCTCCACTTGATCCTTCCCTACTTCCTGCGTCTGCTTACAGCTTATGCCAGCTATATTATACCCTCCTCATACCCCCACCAAAGGGAGATGGCCACACCCTCTATACAGGGATAATTTGTGCCATAAGAGCCCATTTGTCCATTTACACTCAAGCACATCAGCACATTTTTAGGCCCCCAAGCCAGAAACCTCTCCCAAGTCTTCTCAGCTCTTCTCTCAATGGTATATCTTGGGACCAAGCCCTGCAGTTGGCCTGCATCCCTTGAATTTGCTTTTCTTTTGCATTGCCACCACTGCTGTCTCTTCTTCCATAACTGTCATTAATTCCTAACCCAATCTGACTTCTGCCCTTTTACTCTACTGAAAAGGCCTTTGCCTATAGCCTCGTGGCTGCTGAATCTCATGGGTTCTTTTCAACCCTTTTCTACCCCACCTCTTGCAGTTATAATTTCCTTGACCACAATCGTAATCCTGAAATGGTTTCTTCAATCTCCAAGTCTCCATATTCCTCCTGGTTTCCTCCTACCTCCTGGCCTTTCCTTCTCAGTCCTTGTGTGAGTTTCTCTTTCTCTGCCCATCCCACAAATGTTAGTGTCTCCATCTACTCTTGGGCAGTCTCATCTATTCCTGTATCTTTAATTACCCTCTCCTCTCCTCTGGGCTCTAAAGAAGTGTGTCCAGTCAAATTTTTGTGATTGTTATAGGTTGAATAGTGTTCTCTAAAAAGACATGTTTAATCACTGACCCCTCATTCCTGTGAATGTCACCATATTTGGAAATATGGTCTTTGCGGATGTAATCAAGTTGAGATGAAGTCATAATGAATTAGGGTGTCCCCCAAATCCCAAGACTGGTATTCCTTATGAAAAGAGATTTGGAGACATACAGACACACAGGATGGATGAAAATGGAAGCAGAGATTGGAGTGATGCATGCACAGCTAAGGAACACCAACCAGTAGCTACGAGAAAGTCATGGCACAGATTCTCCCTCAGAGTCCCTGGAGGGAGCATGGCCCTGCTGACACCATGATTTCAGGAATCTAAAATCTTCTCTGTGTAGGAACTCTGAGAGAATGAACATCTATAGTTTTAAGCCACCCAGTTTGTGATAAACTGTTACAACAGCCCTAATACAACTATGATAGAAATGTCCAATATAGCCACTTGTGGCTACCGAGCACTTGAAATGTGACTAGTGTAGCAGAAGAACTGCATTTTACATTTGATTTCATTTTAATTGATGCACATTTAAATAGCAACGTGTAACTGGTAGCTACCATATTGGACAGCACAGATTCAGATCCATATGCCAACCACCTGTAGGGCGCATACTCTTGGATGTCTCATTCACCACTCAAACTCAACGTGCTCACAACAAATATCTTCTCCTCAACACGGCTCTTCCTCCTGCCGCAGAGAAGATGCCTCTCTACCAAGTTTCACAACCCAACAATGTAGATGGCCTCCTTAGCTCCCCTGCTCCCTTAGGCCCCCACATGCAGTAAGTCACCAAGCCTAGCTCCCTTAAATATCTTCATTATTAGATTCATGCCATTTAAGTGGCCAGTGGGGCCCTTCCTCAGCTGGCCTCAGCTCATCCCTCCCCATCCTCCCCAGCCACACGCCACTTGATCTCTATGCCCAGTGATGGCCTCTCTTTTGCTATTCCTCCCCTCACCCAACCTCTTGTTCTGGTTAAATTCTACTCGTATTTTAGGGCTCATCTCCTCCACTAGTGAGTTTTCATTGGAACCTCAAAATTAGATTACGTGCCCTTATAGGGCCCAAAGTGCCTTGTCGCTGGAGAGTTCACATCATCCTGAAATAAGCCCTTTTATTTTCTGTCTCCCCAGGACCAGCTCTATCTACAGTAGCACCATTCCTGACATACACCATTCCGGGCACCCAATACACATTTGATGAATGAATGAAGGAATGAATGAATTAATGAAAAGTAAATGAATGAATGGAAAAAACTAAACAGTAGGTGTTATCAGGGAAAACCATTAACATTATTACTAATTATGGATCCTAGAAAAAATAACAAAATAGAGAATGGATTACAAATTTGTTTTGGTGGCACCCAAGTGATACTAATTACAGTTATTTACATTAAATCTTACTTTTTATGCCTAATTACCATGCAGTAGAAGTAAGGATTATGTATATCATTAAATGTATCAGATCAACTTGGTTGAGTTTTATTGCATTATAATAGTGAATTGTGCACATATGCTTAGACTACATCAATTATTGCTGATGTCTGTTGTCTGTTGTCTGTTCTCACCCTTGAACAAGTTTATTTTCTCTATTCCTCGACCTGTAGCATCTCCAACATTGAGAGCATAGTGAAAATAAGCAACAGAGAAACGGGTGATTGCTTAACCAGGTAGAATACAAAGCAATGACAAGCCGATTGTAATTCTGATGCTGTTGATTTGCGACTCATCATTGTAATGCACCTGACAGCAACACAGGCTTTCACAGGCACCATTTTATTTAATCATCTCTTCAGCTCTGAAAGTAATTACGATTCTCAGAGAGAGTTTTAGTGATTTGTTGTAATAAAGGGCAATGGCAGGTAAAGAGCCCATATTAAGACAGGTTGGGCAGAAATGGTACTCAAAATCAACTACATTCGAAATTACACTTCCTAATGTCCGTAAAATGTGTCTGTCATACATACCTCATTCAATCATAATGATTTGGGTATTTTTATCCCCTTTTTGCAGATAAGGCAACTGTATTAGCTGGTTTTCACACTGCCGATACAGACATACCCGAGACTGGGCAATTTACAAAAGAAAGACATTTAGATTTACAATTCTGTGTGGCTGGGGAGGCCTCACAATCATGGTGGAAGGTGAAAGGTACATCTCACATGGGAGCACACAAGAGAAGAGAACTTGGGCAGGGAGACTCCCATTTTTAAAACCATCAGATCTCATGAAACTCATTCACTATTAAGAGAACAGCACGGGAAAGACCTGCCCCCATGATTCAGTTACCCCCTACCAGGCCCCTCCCACAACATATGGGAATTCAAGATGAAATGTGGGTGAGGACACAGCCAGACCATAACATCAACTAAGGCTCAGAGAGGTTGGGTAATTTGCTCAAGGTCTCAAGGACGGTAAAGGATGACTTTTGAACACGAGTTTGGCTCAAAAACTCACGTGTTTTTTGTTTTTGTTTTTTTCTATTTCACTTAGTTTATGCCTAATGGCCCATGTTTTGTCAGGAAGGTGGGAACAAAGACATCTCCTAGCCAGAAGGTGCTAGGGTTGAAGGCTTGAGGGAAAGAAGTGGAAAAGGTTTCAAACAGCTGCTTTGAGTCTGCTAATGGTGGGTTATGGAAGCCTGATGATGGGGTTCTAGCAACGGTAGGTTGTAGCAGCCTAACATTTGCGCCTTGATGTCTGGAGGCTCTCTCCTTGGGACTCCTGTGCTTGGTGCTGGAGAGCCCGGTGTTGGCAAACAGTCAGCCATCCCAGCTGAGCCTCGCCTTGCAGCCATCCCCACTGAGGTGCTAGACTTACAAGGGAAGCCATCCTGGACCCTCCAGACCAGCCCATCTGCCAGCTGAATACAACCAAGCCACCTCAGCCAGCACTACACGGAACAGAACAATGAAGCAGCTGAGCTCTGCCCAAACTCCTCACCCACAAAAGCACAGAGCAGAATAAAAATGGCTGTTGTTTTAAGCCAGTAAGTTTTGGAATAATCTGACACATGGCAATAGGTAACCAGAATATGCCACAGGTTCATTTTGTAGCTTCCTTCTCTTCGTGGTGCCATACAAATCATAGCCAATGGCCAGGCTAACAACAAGTCATAAGAAAACAAGCTCTCCCCTCTTGCACTGCAATTCACACACAAAAGCAATTATAGCGATTTTGCATTTCAAGCAAATAGGCTATCCACGGACCAATTTGAAATGTCACCCCTAAAACCATTTTTCCTTTGCAAGTTATAAACACTGATAAAAAGGAAACGTGTCCTCTCTGTGCAGCCTGAGCAGATAGGAAAGACATTCTTTTGATCATTTTACCATTTTCATCTTTGACACAAAACAGCTTTTTCACTGTTCAACCCAAATTTGAAAAGGAAACAAGATAACATCTGTTTCCTTCACCATCCTTCCATGCATGTCAGAACACCCAGATATCTTAGGTGCTTTGCTCACAGGGAGCACATTATTCAAGTTCACCTTCTGCTGATTCTAAGATGAAAATGGCATTTGCTATAGATCCCTCTCACAAGGTAGGCCAGGAATGCAGAATAGCTAAGTAGGGAGTGGGAGGCAATCACTCTAACCTCAGTGGACAAAACAGTTACCCAAACTGCACAATTAGCAGAGCACAAACGCTGCAGCTGTTTGCAAAGGCACCCGCAGTATTTCTGACATGGCAAATCACGCTGGTGATGTCAGACTCTTTTCTTAAACAAAAGTGAAATGTGAGAAGGTGAAAATACATGACTGCTGGAAGATGTTTTTACTTGTTTGGGGACTGCATTCCCGAATGATTCTTGTCCAGGAGCCTGGGTTTTCCGCAGGTCTTGGAAGGTCCACATTCCTTTATAATCCTTCACTAAACCTACCAGTTGGCTCCCTGAGTTCCCGGTTATCTCACCGCTCTGTCATGCAAGTGACTGAGCAGGGAAAATGACTCATAGGCTCTAAAGAAAACCTAATTCATTGAATTAAACATTGGAAAGAATCTAAGTGAGTCATTGTATCCTTCGCTCAGTCTTTAGGCAGAGCCACACCTTGATCATTCCAGCCAGAAGAGCGGTAATCACATTTTAAAAAAGCTGATTGGAGAAGGATTGTGCACAACAATAATAAATCCCATTTCCATATATACCTGTATTTGAAAAACAAAAGCAAAGGCACTGCAAAATTGAACCCCAAAATACTAACTGAGGAGCAGAAATATGCAAATCCTTGAGCCCAGCTCACACTGCTTCTGTGCAAATTAGAAAAAGGTGGCCCCCCGGGTTGAAGGAATTAGGAAAAACACCCTCCTGGGGCAGCAGCTCCTGAGAGCCAGTGTTAGGGGCTGGTGAGTAGGCAAATGGGCTGGATCTCCCTCACCCCTCTGCCCGGCCTTCCAGCCCTTCCCCCAACCACCTCCGCCCCTGCTTTTGTGTAGAAAACAAATTCCAGGACCCTGTGCAGTGGCCTGAGAAGAAGGAAATGGAATTTTTTATGACTCCCTCTCCCCATCTTCCTGTTAAAAATCTTTTTTTCCTACTCTTGACCTTGTTGTTCCCTGTTGCTAACACTTGGAAACACTGATTTTTTTTTTTAATTTGTCACCCTGTACTAATAAGCCTGCAGGTTGACAGTTCCTGTGTCTTTATCCCACCAGGTACCCAGCAGGTGCTCAATAACCATTTCAAAAAGAAGGAATAACTCTCGGAACAAATGAGCCCAGCCTCCAGCTCTAAGGTCTAATACTGTCCTTGCTTTAAACTGAAAGGAAGAGTATGACCTCACCTCCCCCGGGGAAAAACAACAGACCTGTAGACAAGTTGCTTTGCAGAGCCAAATTCCAGGCAGCAAAGGGGCATCCTTGAGCACACAGGCTTCTGCAGCTGTCAAATCTGGTCCTCTCGCTGGCGCCAGCACCCTGGCTCTTGCCTTTTGTTTAGGTACCTTTCTAGAGCCCTCTCCTTTGCCTAGTAGCACATTGGAGGGGCCATCGAGAAGGGAAGCATTGTTTCTTACCCCTCACAGCCCTTTCACAGACAGGGAAGGGGCTACCCTTCCAGGCCCGAGGGCACAGCCCCTAATTCATTGAATTAAACATTGGAAAGAATCTAAGTGAGTCACTGTATCCTTCACTCAGTCTTTAGGCAGAGCCACACCTCGATCGTTCCAGCCAGAAGAGAGGTGATCTCTCTTTCGTGTCTTTTGTTGTTTTGTTGTTGTTAGCTGTTAACATTTAATTGTATGATCCCATTTATATGGAATATCCAGAATAGGTAAATCCATAGAAACGGGCAGGTTGGCAGTTACCATAGCTGGGGGTTAGAGAAAACAGGAAGTGGCTATGTGATGGGAATGGGGCTTCCTTTGGCAGTGGAGAAAATATTTGGAACTAGATCGTCGTGGTGGTTGCACAAACTTGTCAGTGTACCAGATGCCAGTGAAGCGTTTTCTTTAAAATGATTACTCTTAGGATGAGCGTGGTGGCTCAGCCTCAAATCCAAGCACTTTGGGAAGTTGAAGCGGGCAGCTCACTTGAGGTCAAGAGTTCAAGACCAGCCTTGTGTATTGAGTGAAGCCCCGTCTGTAGTAAATATACAAAAATTAGCGGGGTGTGGTGGCAGACATCTGTAATCCCAGCTACTCAGGAGGCCAAGGCAGGAGGATTCATTTAACCCAGGAGGCAAAGGTCGCAGTGAACTAAGATCAGCCACTGCACTGCAGCCTGGGTGACAGAGTGAGACTACATCTCAAAAAAAAAAAAAAAAAAAAATTAGGCCGGGTGCGGGGGCTCATGCCTGTAATCTCAACACTTTGGGAGGCCGGGGTGGTAGATCACGAGGTCACAAGTTTAAGACCAGCCTGGTCAAGATGGTGAAACCCTGTCTCTACTAAAAATATAAGAATTAGCCGGGCAAGGTGGTGGGCACCTGTAATCCCAGCTACTTGAGAGGCTGAGGCAGGAGAATCACTAGAACCCCTGGGCAGACTCAGGAGAATCACTAGAACCCCTGGGCAGAGGTTGCAGTGAGCCAAGATCACACCACTGCACTCCAGCCTGGGCAACAGAGTGAGGCTTTATCTCAAAAAAAAAAAAAAAAAAAAAAAAAAAAAAGATTAATTTC
>PVKP010002908.1:0-31124 GCA_004027715.1 Plecturocebus donacophilus | reverse complement strand
CTACCCACAAGGACGGCACTTACTTTCCCCAGAGAGTAAACAGATCCCACTGAGCTGCCATCTTCAGATGAGTGGGAGGCAAGGGATGACTCAAGGTCTGAGCACACAGACGGGTGGAGCAAACATGAAGAGGCCACAAGGCAGGGGTCAGGGGAGTCAGAGGTGGGAAGAGGGCCCGAGTGCGCCAAATCGTGCTGCCAGGGAGCAACTCCTTCCCCGCCGGCCCGCTCTGACCTCTCACCTGCCTCGTTTTCCTTCCCAGTTCTTACTACTGACTTACTGTGTGTGTGAGTTTCCTGGGAATTCACAAATTCCCACAAACTGAGCAGTAGAGGCAACAGAACTGTCTTGTCTCACAGCTCTGCAGACTGGAAGTCCAAGATCAAGGTGTCGGCAGGGCTGGGTTCCCTCTGAGGGTTCCAGAGGAGAATCCTTCCTGGCCTCTCCTGGCTTTGGGTGGGTCCCGGTGTTTCTAGACTTGAGGCAGTATGGCCCCGATCTCTGCCTCCACCTTCTCCCCTCTGTCTCTGTCTCAAACCTCCCTCTCTATTCTCTTATAAGGACATCAGTCATTGGATTTAGGGCCCACCGTAAAACCAGGACATTCTTATCTGGAGATTTTTAACTTCACTACATCTGCAAAGACCATATCTCCAAATAAGATCACATTCTCGGGTACCAGGGTTTAGAACTTGGACATGTTTTGGGGGGACACCATTCAACCTTTTACACTATCTATCGATTTGGCTATTGTGTGACTCATGTCATGTGTCATGAGAGTAGAGGCTTTGTCTGCTTGTTTCCATGTCGGAAACCCAGAGCCTAGAACAATGTCTGGCGCCGCAGGCTCTCAGTAAATGGAAGAAAAGAATGAGGAAGCACGTGCGTGGGATGATGTTTGGCTCAAGCCAAGTCAGCAGTTACAGGAAGGTACAACAAAACCAATCCAGCACACAAAAGGCAGGGACACCTATCCGATGAGCCCAGGATGAAAGTCACCAGATACACAAGGAGGCACCAGGGTAAGACAAGGAGTGATCCCACGTCAGTAAGAAGTTTGACATTGAAGGCTGGGAAAGGTGGATCATGCCTGTAATCCCAGCACTTTGGGAGGCCGAGGCGGGTGTATCACCAGAAGTCGGGAGTTCAAGACCAGCTTGGCCAGTATGGTGAAATTCCGTCTCTACTAAAAATACAAAAATTAGCCAGGTGTGGTGGCGGGCACCTATGATCCCAGCTACTCAGGAGGCTGAGGCAGAAGAATCGCTTCAACCCGGGAGTCAGAGCTTTCAGTGAGCTGAGATGGCACCATTGCACTCCAGCCTGGATGACAGAGTGAGACTCCATCTCAAAAGAAAAAAAAGAAGTTTGACATTGAAACCACAGCACATGAGCTGACAGAGGTTCCTGGCGTGACTGCTCAAGGCCATGGAACTGGGCTGCTGTGGTGCCAGATTCTCCACCAAGTAGGAGCTGGGCAAGGAAACTTCAGGAAGGGTTAAGCCTACCTTAGACTCCTGCTGGGGCTGCTGCTGTGTTTGTCACAGTTCCAGACTCACTGGGGGAGTGATACCCAAGGCATGGACCAAGTACCTGCTTCAGAGTCACCTGGGAAATGCGAGTTAAAAACGCAACCTCCTGGGCCTTAGCCCAGATCTTCTGGATCAGAATCCCTGGGATTCTGACTGCTGAGAGCACTAAAGTTTGAGAACCAATGAAATGCAGTATTTAAATGATGACCACAATTGCAGGCAACATCCCGCATTCTTTGCTGTTTGCTCTGGTCACTGTCTTCAGCTCAGGTAGCTCATTGGTGGGCCTGCCCAGTTTCTTGCCTATTTTTCTTACTGTCACTTGAGTTCAAACACATCAGGCATGGCACTATTTCTCTTGTCTAAAGCCTTGAGGGGTTTCTCTGTTGTCTGGGGAATAGACCCTATCAGTTAAACACACAGCAGCTGTTCCTCCTTTATTTTGTACTAACAGAACCCAGGTTCATTCAGGCCTTGAGGAGAAATGTGCTCACAGAGGGGCCCCTACCCCTCCACAGGGAACTGTGAGGAGTTCCAGTCAGTCACCCCAGTGCCCTTGTCATTTGCCAGCAATGGATTCCAAGGTAGACAGGTGACCCAGTTCAGTCCAGTGGAACACGAGGGACACCTGTTGGGGGCTTCTGGGAAAGATTCTTGATTCTAATAAAAAGACACACAAGAAAAGGAAAATTCCCTACTTCCCCCACCTGCAGGAGATGCCTGTAGTTCCCGGCATCATATCCCTTAGCACACCTTGATTTCAGCTGCAGTGGACATGGACATTCTGAGTCACGGTGATTTTGATTCCTCTATTACACCCCACTGGTGAGAAAGGGGTTCCCACCCTAGGACAATGGGGATAGCTAAGCCCTTGACACCTGACACTCGACGCTAGACAGATGCTCTCGCCAGCAGTTTATCAATCATGCAAACTCACAGCCTGTGGAAGAGAACACTGCACACTACACTAAGCAGGGCCCTGGGGCCGCATTGGCGAACAGAATGAGCAAGCAGGGGCTGGGGGAGGCTGTTTTTGTGGTATCAAGAGAATGAGGTACCCCGAGTTCCATGGGAGGATGCACTTGCCTTATGTGAATCATTCCATGGTCTGGCAGGGAACTGAATCCTGTATTCCGGATAAGAATAAAGAGGAACTGTGCCTGGTCGCAGTGATGAGGAGGACTGTTTGGCTAGGGGACCTTATCTGTAGGAGCAGAATGAAGGAGAGCTTGCCCTCCTACTGTCAGATGTTGAGGCAGCATGTGGTAGTGAACCTGAACTTCGGGCCACCACAATGGAGAGCACCTTCCCAAGCTCATACTCACCTTGAGCCCGCAGCACACCACCCCAAGCCCACACTGAGCACCTTAAATATTTGCCTTTGAGTTTTCTCCTGCACTGCCCCACTGCCATGCCAAACACATGCATTCAAAATCCTCCAAGCCACTGGGGAATGGGGGCACTGGATGGAGGCTCCAGGAGCAGCATCTTCAGGTGAACAATTATGACCACGTTCTGTGCAGTTCCCAGAGACCATGGCAGCAGCCTCCATGGTGAGCTCTTACGTTGCGTTTTCCTCCTTTCCTGCCTCATGCTCCCCAGTTGCTCACTCCCACTTCTGGACCAGCTCCCAAATTATATATCACCCTCTGCTTTTAGGGGAACCCAAAATAAGAAACTTCCTGTACTTGGGCACAGTATTTTTTTGAGACAGAGTCTCACTCTGTCACGCAGGCTGGAGTACAGTGACGCAATCTCTGCTCACCGCAACCTCCACCTCCCTGGTTCAAGCAATTCTCCTGCCTCAGCCTCCTGAGTAGCTGGAATTACAGGTGCACACCCCCACACTGGCTAATTTTTTTGCATTTTTAGTAGAGACGGGTTTTCACCATGTTGGTCAGGCCGGTCTCGAACTCTCAACCTCACGATCTGCCCACCTCAGCCTCACAAAGTGCTGGGATTACAGGTGTGAGCCACTGTGACTTGGGCACAGTTTTATGAGGAAACAATGTCTTGTGGATTTGAGAGAATGAGGCTGAGGATTAAAGTCAATATGCTGGGGATGGTGGAGTGGAAACATGGGAAGAGCTAGGAGGCCTTGGTGACATCCCTAAGAGGCTGGGTCCCCCTCATCTGCCAGCTCCTTCCTCCATGCTTGTTAGGACAGCAGGGAGAGAGATGATAGACCCTATGCCATCATCTAGGGCACCTTCCCTGGAGCACCCTAAATGATCCCAGTGGTGTTCCCGGATCTCCATGCCAGTAGGCGGCAAAAGAAGCGTGTTCATGTTAGGCCAGCGAGCGATGCCGGAAGTCTCAGCTGGATGTGTCAGCTGTCATGGTCATTCCAATCTCGCTGGAATCCTGCAGGAGGAGAGAATGCCGAAGTCCTAATGTGCCACCATATACCAAGGCCGATCCCAGATTATCAGATGTGGCGAATGCAAGTATTTGCCTCTGGCCATTCTCCTTCCATCTTCTTGTCTTCAGCTGCCGTCTGAATTTCACTAGCATCATTCCAGCCACAGGATTGTGGGGGAAATTCTTTGTCATAGTTGCACAAGCACAATTATAGCCATTAACGATGGAGTTTCTCATGACAACAGCCTCCAAAAATGAGCCACAGCCAAGCATCTCAGCAGCGTGGCAGCAACTGCCATGCAACTGACCTGAGGTTTCACATGAAATATGTAAAATGTGGAGTAAGATGTGGGTTCTGAAAGCGCAGCTGCCCAGTCCTCTCTGTGCTCAGCAAGAATGAGAGCAATTAAAGATTTATTTTTACTCTTTGGAAGGCACCAGTTAGCATTGAGTTTGATTTACCTCAGTTAGGAAAAATCATTGTTTAATGAGCCACCTTCACAAGTTAGACAGCTCATGTTACCCTCTGATATTTATCTCTGTGTCCCCACCCAAATCTCACCTTGAATTGTCACCCCCATAATCCCCACATGTCAAAGGCAGAACCCAGGTGGAGGTAATTGGATCGTGGGGGTGGTTTCCCCTGTGCCGTTCTTGTGATGATGAGTCTCATGAGATCTGACGGTTTTATAAGCATCTGGCATTTCCTCTCCTTGCACTTCTGCCTCCTGTCACTTTGTGAAGAAGGTACCTGCTTCCTCTTCATCTTCCACCATGATTGTAAGTTTCCTGAAGCCTTCCCAGCCATGCTAAACTGTGAGTTAATTAAACCTCTTTATAAATTACCCCGTCTTGGGTATGTCTTTATTAGCAGTGTCAGAATGGACTAATACACCCACCCAGATGAATTAACAAACATACCCCACAAAGCCTGACAGGGGAGTCAGGAGAAGGGTCTCCTGCATGTTTGTAGCGATTTACTCACATGAACTATTTGTGTGTGTTGTCAGGTTTTACCTTGCTCTCTCTTGTGCCCCAACAACAGCTATAAGTTCTAGGCATGTCTTGACATGTGCTGGATTGTCCTGATTTGCAGTCCTATAGAACTCACTGAGCATCTACCCTGAGCTGAATCCAGGGTATCAGTGACCAATAAGGCTCACCTTCAGCATCCAAGCTGTCTGGTCTTGAGTAAGACAAAGCTCCTCTGTGTCTCAGCCTCCTCCTGTGATAAATGAGGGCACAATACCCAGCTTCCTGGTGTCCAACTCATGCCATCACGCAGGGCCTGCACTGCAAAGCTGCAAAGTGCGGTGTGCTTGCTTCAATGCTCTTCTGTTACCATCTTGAAATTCCTAATAATGTGAACAGGAGTCCAGCATTTTCCTTTTTTCACTGGGCCTCACAAATTGTATAACTTAGACAGAGTTTTATAAGGATTAGATGGGGGAATGGACTTAAACATAAATGTAATACAAAGCTTCACACAGAATAAGGACTTTAAAACGGTATGACCAGCTGGGCGCAGTGGCTCACACCTATAATCCCAGCACTTTGGGAGGCTAAGGCAGGTGGATCTCTTGAGCCCAGGAGTTCAAGACAAGCCTGGGCAACATGGCGAAACTCCATCTCTACAAAAAAATTAAAAATTAACCGGATGTGGTGGCACATGCCTGTAGTCCCAGCTACCTGGGATGCTGAGGTGGAATTGCTTGAGCCTGGGAGGTTGAGGCTACAGTGAGCCATGATTACACGAATGCACTCCAGCTTTGGTGACGGAGCAAGACCCTGTCTCAAAAAAATAAATGAATAAATAAAATAAAAATAAATAAATAAATACAATGATATAGTCACCCTGATTAGATAGTTAAACCCAAAACAAATGTATTTTCTTGCGGCCTCCCACCCATCTAATCTAAATATCATAACTTAAATTCTGCTTAACTTTCTTTAATGAATCTTATGCATACATCTCAGACCTCAACTTTGAATCTTAATTTCCAAATAATTGACATGATTTGTTTCATTTTCTCCCTATCACTTTTCTCAAAAGTTCATCCACTCCACAACAGCTCCTGTTGACTTGAGAACTGTACTCATAAAGTCCTTTGGTCATACTAGTAAATATTTAATCTGTTGTTTCAATTCACCTTTCTTCCATGAATTGACCAATTCTATCAAAAAGTTTATAGAAACAAACTATACCCAAGGGGAAAATATTGGGTTAAAAATAGAAAGTTTTTTTCTTATCTCCCCAAACTGATAACCTTTGATATATGTCCACAATCTCTTATCCACATTCTGACATTTAAAAAGCTCTAAAAAGTTGGAAACAAACTTGCAGCAAATATATTTTGTGACAAAACCAAACCTAAAACTGATATGGGCTATTTGTAGTCTTTTTATAATGATGTTGTGTGTATTATATCACATGCCTTCTATATACTGAGTTATCTTTCTAAAATTAAAAATATTCTGGGCTGGGCACATTGGCTTACACCTGTAATCCCAGCATATTGGGAGACCGAGGCAGGAGGATCACTTGAGGCCAGAAGTTCAATACCAGCCTGGGCAACATAGTGAGACTCCAGCTCCACAAAAAATCTTAAAAATCAGCCAGGCATGGTGGCACATCTCTGTGGTCCCAGCCATTCCAGGAGTTGAAGCAGGAGGATCACTTAAGCCTGGGAGGTGGGGGCTGCAGTGAGTCATTGTTGTGCCACTATACTCCAGCCTGGGCAACAAAGTGTAACTCTATCTAAAACAAACAAAGAAAAAAGACATTCTGAGTTTTGGAACACATCCAATCCTAAGTTTTGGATAAGGGACTGTCATCCTATGTGAGGTCCACACTACTCCTTTCAGAGCTCACTCCCCAACTAGCAAGGCAAAGCATTAAAGACAGGACATAGGCTGGACGCAGTGTCTCACATCTGTAATCCCAGCACTTTGGGAGGCTGAGGTGGGCAGATCACCTGAAGTCAGGAGTTCGAGACCAGCCTGGCCAACATGATGAAACCCCATCTCTACTAAAAACACACACAAACAATTAGCTGGGTGGGGTGTCGGGCACCTGTAATTCCAGCTACTTGGGAGGCAGAGGTTGCAGTGAGCCAAGACCAGGCCATTGCACTCCAGCCTGGGCAACAAGAACAAAACTCCATCTCAAAAAAATGAAAAAAAGGCCCTGGAACTCAAATAGATACGTGTGCACCATGTTCACAGCAGCATTATTCACAATAGCCAAAAGGTGGAAACAATCCACATCAACAGATAATGTATGTATACACACATAATGTTGTATATACATACAAGGGAAGTAATGAAATTCTGACACATGCTACACATGGATAGCCTTGAACCCATCATGCTTAGTGAAATAAGCCATTCACAAAATAACCAATACTGTATGAATCACTCTATGAGGTCCCTACAGAGGTCAAATTCATACAGATAGAAAGTAGTATGGGGGTGTCTGGGGGAGCAGGGAAATGGGGAATTAGCACTTAATGGGCACAGAGTTTCAGTTTGGAAAGATGAAAATGTTCTAGAGATAAATGGTGGTGAAGGTTGACTAGCAATGTGAATATACTTCATGCCTCTGAACTGCTCACTTTACAGCACTTGAAATGGTAAATTTTATGTTATGTGTCTCCATCACCACCACCAACTGCCCACATTGAAGCCCTTCAGCCAGAGACATCTGTTCAGTCCTCTCCTGGCTTAGTTTTCACCTGGCTTCGCTTCCTAGTCTCAGACTGATAAACTGGCAACAAACCCATTTCCAGCAGAGCACTGAAGCATAGCCAGGTGTCCTATCCCTGCAGGCATCCCAAGCCCAGGACTGCCTGTGCCACAGGCCCATCTCCAGCTTCTGGTCACCTCCCTTACAATGTTGGGAGGTGTTAACAGGAAGGAACAAGGAGCTGGATCCTCATCTAGTTGATCTGCATCCCCTATGCATTAGCTTCTTATGGCTGCTATAACAAATTACCACAGATTTCATGGCTTAGCATAACATGAATATATTCTCTTACAGTACAAAATCAATTTCGCTAGAGTAAAATTAAGGTGTTGGCAGGTCTGTGCTATTTCTGGAGGCTCTAGAGAATCTCTTTCCTTTGCCATCTGGCTCCCTAGAGGACGCTTGTATGCCTTAACTGGTGGCCCTGTCCTCCATCTTCAAAGCACATCACTTCCACCTCTGCTTTCATCATCACGTGGCCTTCTCTCTCCCACTCTGTTGCCTCCTGCATCCATCTGTCTTCCAAGGAGCCTTGCGATTACATCAAGCCCACCAAAATAATCCAGGATAATCTCCCCATACCAACACTCTTAGCTTAATCACATCTGCAAAGTCCCTTTGCCATGAAAGGGGACATAGTCACAGGTTCTAAGGATTTCACAGGTTCTGTGGATGTACTGGGGGAGGAGGGGATTTATTCAGCCTGCTACACCTTAATTATCAGGCTAGAGCCTCACATGCAAAATATGAGTTCTGAAGGACCAGTATAAGGTCCTTATACTAAATAAATACTTCTTTCTGTTAGTTGCAGGAGAAATAAAAGGTAAGTACCAATCCATGTCTGAGAGAAAGACAAAAATTCAAGTTGAAGAATGGTCCAGATACATCACCAAAGCAAGGAGGGCATTAGGTGGATATCAGAACCTGAGTGCAGAGACAGGAGACAGATCTTTGTTTCTGAAAACATGGCAAACTAACCTAAATATCCTTTTGCTATCAAGCATTAGAAATGCTGAATAAAATATAAAAAATATCTTTTCAATTCATAGCCAAGCTCCTAAACAAGGAAGGGATAGCCCCAGGGCCAAAACCAGTAAGGGAACAGAAAGTCAGCCTGGTAAATCTGACCTGATGCCAGGGTTGCTCTGTGGGAATTGAAGAGGTGGCTACGTTTTATAACCAGGAAATTTATGTTTTAATCACCACACATGAACAGTAGAGAAGGCGTTGGGTCTGTCCCAGGTGAGGAATTGGAACTAAGGTCCCTCGGGTAGTATAGAAGAAAGAAATGCCCATTAGCCCATGGAGATAACAAGGAAATCTCTTGTTTTTGTCTGAACTTGAAAAGGAGTATTAAGAATTTTCCTAAAAATTTTAAATTATGGTCTTGTCCTCATGATAACTTGAGTTTCTAATTTTGCACTATTTGTGTGGCCCCAGAAACTCAAAAACCAAGAAATCAATTAATGTTAAAAGTGATATTTTCTTTCTCTAAAAGTATTCTTGTTGCTCTACTATTCTTCTCCTCAGATCAATATCATCATTTGCTTTGGGGAGAAAAAGTGAACATAGCATATAATAACAAAATGTAAAAATATTACAATATGTAAATGTCCTAAGACTCAGTAGACCAATTGTCTGTGAATAAAGCACTTTTAATTGGAAAGAAACAGATTTTTTCTAGAAAAATAATTTTGCTTTGAATTCCAAAAGAACTTTCCTTGGAAACATGTGTACAAACATTAGCCACAGAGCTTAAGGAATAGATTTAAAACCATACTGGTTGGGAGGAAGGCACTTGGACAGAAAGAGGAATCAGGGAATAAGGGAAATAAAATCAAAGGTCCACAAAGGGAATTAAAACCTTGGGAGATCAGTGGCATGGGTGGTAGACACACTCACCATGAGCACCATCCCCCTGATAGATCTGAGGCAGTGTTTGCAATAAGAACTATTGATATTTAAGTATTCTAGCATACCATTCTTTGTGTAAAGGACAAAATATCCAGGAATAGTTTTGTTTTGAGGTATAGTTATGCTATTTCAGACATGAGTCACCAGCTTTATTCCAATTTCTTAGTTCTCTTTTTTGTCTGCCTTTCTATCTAGTTACAAGAACTAGTTACAAGAACTCCCACCTAGTTACAAGAACTCCCACAGCCCAGTTACAAGAACTCCCACCACTCTTCTTCATTGAGCTCAGGCACAACTGCTATCTCCTTTCATTTTCATTGGCTACCCCTTAAAAAAGGTTGCAGTCTCCTAAAACATAAAATAATTAGAAAAATTTAACAGATACTAATTCCACGACAAAAACTACAGAATATGGCTAAGGTACACTAAAGAACATCTAAATAGATTGAGAGGTATACTATGTTCATGAATAGAAAGATTCAATATTGTTAAGATGTTCCTTCACCTCAAATTGATTTACAGATTCAACACAATCCCAGTGAAAATCCAAAAAGCCTTTTTTGGAAGTTAGAGATTGATAAATGTATTATAAATTTTACATGAAAATCCAAATGACTTAGAGCAGGTAAGAAATTAAAAAAAAAAAAAATGAATTAGTTTGAGATCTTCCAAAATCAAATGTCAACAAATTTGATGCACAAGAGATGTACTGGAAGAACTGCCTGTGAAAGATAAAAGGAGACCGAGTGCAGTGGCTCACGCCTGTAATCACAGCATTTTGGAAGGCCAAGGAGAGTGGATAACCTGAAGTCAGGAGTTTAAGACCAACCTGGCCAATATAGTGAAACCTTATCTCTACTAAAAATACAGTTAGCTGGGCATGGTGGCAGATGCCTATAATCCCAGCTACTTGGGAGGCTGAGGCAGGAGAATCACTTAAACCCAGGAGGCAGAGATTCAGTGAGCTGAGATTGCACCATTGCACTCCAACCTGGGCAACGAGAGCAAAAGTCCATCTCAAAAAAACAAACAAACACAAAAAGATAAGAGGAGAGGCAGCAGGAGCATCCAGGGAGAGACTTTAAAGCATGATACAGGTCTGACACCCATGAAAGGAGAAAGTGAAGGAAGGACTGACTAGGAAGAGCCTGATACAAAAGTAATGTTCTGCTAGGGTATTGTTCTGAAGTCAGATTGCCCTTTAGAGGACTTCTGCCTTGGGCAAGATGGCCCATTTAAAATAATCCCACTATGATCCGTCATTGGCTGGGAGTAGACTGGAAAAGAGTGGCCTGGTATGAATGCCCTGGTGGATGTATGGTTAGCTGTTGGAGGCTGTCAATCAGCCATGCTCTCCATGGCAGATTCCCTTGAAGGACAGAGACTGAGCAGGGCATCTCCATGGCTGCCAAAACAATTTTTATAAAGAAGAACAAAGTTGAAGGACTTAGGCTACCTAGTTTCATGACTTACTATAAAACCACACTAATAAAGAGAGTGTGGTATTCACATAAAAAAAGAAAAATAAATGAAATAGGACAGAGCCCACTTATAGGGTTAAATGATTTTTGAGAAGGGTCCCAAGGTAATTCAATGAAGAAAAGACAGTCTTTTCAGCAAACACTACTGGAACAAGTAAAGATGTATCCATATGAGAAAAAGATGTACACCTTCCTTCCTACACTACACCTAAAGTGGGGGTACATCTCAAAAGTTACAAAAATTAATTTATAGATCTAAAACTAAAAGCTAAGGCTTTGAACAATCTAGAAGAAAAAAATAGATAAAATATTGTGACTTTGGTGCAGGCAAGGATTCTTTAAGCAAGTAATAGAAAGTACTAACTATAAAACAAAACATTTGACAAACTGTGCTTTATTGAAATGTAAAACTTCCACTTTTTGAAAAATACCACTAAAAAAATGAAAAGTCAAACCACTGGGTGAAAATATTCACAATACATACACCTGACAAATATTTTGCATTGAAAAATGCAAACTCTTATTATTAATAAATAATAAGAAAAGGCAAATAGAAAAATGGGCAAAAGATTTAAACAGACACATCACCAATGAATATATAGAAATTGTCAATAAGCACATGAAAATATGTTCAGTATTGGCTGGGTACGGTGGCTCACGCCTGTAATCCCAACACTTTGGGAGGCCAAGGCAGGTGGATCACCTGAGGTCAAGAGATCAAGACCACCTGGCGAACATGGTGAAACTGACTCTCTACTAAAAATACAAAAATTAGCCAGGCATGGTGGCATGTGCCTGTAGTCCCAGCCACTTGGAAGGCTGAGGCAGGAGAATCACTTGAACCCGAGAGACAGAGGTTATAGTGAGCCAAGATCGCGCCACTGCACTCCACCCTGGCAACAAAGCAAGATTCCATCTTAAAAAAAAAGAAAGAAAGAAAATATGTTCAATATCACTAGTCATCAGAAAAATGTCCCAGCAAACTTGGGAGGCTGAGGCAGGAGAATCGCTTGAACCCGGGAGGCAGAGGTTACAGTGAGCCAAGATTGCGCCACTGCACTCTACCCTGGCAGCAAAGCAAGATTCCGTCTCAAAAAAAAAAAGAAAGAAAATATGTTGAATATTGCTAGTCATCAGAAAAATGTAAATTAAAGCCACAGTGAAGTGTTACTACTAGAATGACTAAAATTAAAAAGACTGGTTTATAATACCGAGTGCTGGCATGGGTGTAGAGCAGCTGGAACTCACACACTGTGGTGGAAGTGTAAATGTCATGGTCACTTTGAAAAACAGTTTGTTATGAGGTTAAACATATTTATTATTCTTATCATATACGATCAAACTCCTAGGTATTTACTTAAGATGAAGGAAAACATGTCTACAAAATGACTTGTACATAAACATTCATAGCAGCTTTATTTATAATAACCAAAATCTGGGAACAACTGTCCATCAAAAGATGAATGGATAAACAAATAATGGTATATTCATGCAATAGAATACAATACAAAGAAGCAAATATGCTCAACCACATGTACAGATCTCGAAAACCTTATATTGAACAAAACGATCCAGACTCAAAAGAATATATACTGTATGGTTTTGTTCATGAATTTCTACAACAGGAAAAACTAATATAGAGATCAGTGGTTTAGCTGGGTTGGAGGAAGGAAAGATTAGCCACGTAGAGGACAAGGGACAGTTCTGGGTGATGACATTGATTGATTGATTAAAATGGTGATTTCTACAGTGGATACATTTGTTAAAATTCATCAAACTAGACACTTCTTGTGCATTTTTATTATATAGAAATTATTTCTCAATAAAGTTGATTATGATTTTATTTTTAACAAAAGACTGAAGGCCAGGCATGGTGTCTCGTGCCTGTAGTCCCAGCTACTTGGGAGGCTGATGTGGGAAGAGCACTTGAGCTCAGGAGGTTGAGGCTGCAGTGAGCCATGATCATGCCACTGCCCTCAGCCTGGGTAACAGAGTGAGACCATGTCTCAAAAAAAGTGGGGGTTGGGGGAGTGAGAAAGGAGCCTGCTTGGCTGGAAAAGGGTGGAGCTCTCCATCCAAGTGCACAGGGGGTTCAAAGTGCTGGAATCAGTCTGCAGCAGAGGGAAGGAGCTGCCCAAGAGTGTCCTTCGGGAGTTCCCCTTTGGGGGAGAGGCAGCAGCCGCCTACTGGCTGATGTGGAAGGAGCCACAGAGCTTGTAGCTTCTCATTTATATTACAGTAGCATCCATGTTTAACAATTATATTTTCTAATATTACATCTTCTTTGATATTTTGTACTCTGATTATAATTTTTTTTTTTGAAATTTACTAAATATCAGTTTTACCAACTTTCTAAAAATGAACGTATCCATTCAACAAATATTGGTTGAGTATTATAAGCCAGTCTTCATTGTAAGGACTAGGAATACAGCAATGGTGAAAGAAAGTAATAATTATTAAAATCCTCTCTCTAATGCGTTAGATGATATTAAATACTAAGGAGGAAAATAAATCAGGGGAGAGTAATAAGGAACTAGGGAGGAGGAGGCGGGGGGTAGTCTCAGATTCATACAAGGTACAGAGAAGTGATACATGATGAAAGACCCACAGGAGATGCGAAGTTGATCCAGGCAGATATCAGAGGGAAGAGCATTCTAGGCCAAGGGAGCAGCAAGGGCAAAGGCCCTGAGGTGGGGGTACCCCTGGAGAGTTCAAGGACAGCAAAGTGGTCTGTGCAGCTACAGGTCAGTAAATAAGGCAGAGTTGTAGAAGATGAGGTCAGATACAAAGAGGAGGGCTACAGGGTCATGATGAAGATTTGACATTTACTCTGAGCTGAGCTACAGAGCTATTAAAGGGTTTGGAGCAGAGGAGGGACGTGTTTGAACCAGCCCGTCAACAAGAGCACAGGCTGATGTATTAGGATTGGACTGGAGAAGGCAAGTGGAAGCAGGAAGCCCTCTAGGAAGACTACGCAGTCATCTAGAAGTTGGTTCTTTGGGCCAGGATGGTAGCAGTGGAAGCGAGAAGTGGCTGGATGCTGATTATACATGATAGAACCAATGATATTTGCTGGTGGCTTACACGCTAGGTAGGAGAGAAAAATGTGACCTCAAGAATGGCTCAGCCAGGCGCGATGGTTCATGCCTGTCATCCCAGCACTTTGGGAGGCCAAGGCAGGTAGATCACCTGAAGTCAGGAGTTCGAGATTAGCCTGGTCAACATGGTGAAACCCCAAATCTACTAAAAATACAAAAATTAGCCGGCCGTGGTGGTACATGCCTGTAATCCCATCTACTAAGGAGGCTGAGACAGGAGAACCACTTGAACTAAGGGGGCTGAGGTTGCAGTGAGCCGAGATCATGCCACTCCACTCCAGCCTAGGTGACAGAGCAAGACTCTGTCTCAAAAAAAAAAAAAAAAAAAAAAAAGAATTATTCCAAGATTTGTTTATTTCAGTAACTAGAAGAATGGAGTAGCAGTAACTAGATGGATGGAGTTCAGTAACTAGAAGGATGGAGACTGAAATGAGGAAGTCTATAAAAAGAGCAGATACAGAGGAAAGATTAGGACCCAGTTTTGAACAGGTTACATTGGAGACAACTCTTTGACTTCCAAATGGAGACAGTGAGTAGGCATGGGACATTGTTATCATAGGAGAGGACAGCTCCGTGCATGTTATTGCCCCTGAAGACCTTCCAATGGGACAATATCACCAACAGTGATCTTGGTGATCCTGACCCTGAGTGGGCCTAAGCTAATGTGTATATTTGTGACTTAGTTTTTAACAAAAAAGTTTAAGAAGTAAAAAAATTGGCCAGTGCTGTGTCACACCTGTAATCCCAGCACTTTGGGAGGCCGAGGCGGGCAGATCACCTGAAGTCAGGAGTTCGAGACCAGCCTGGCCAACATGGTGAAACCCCATCTTTACTAAAAATACAAAAATTAGCCAGGTGTGGTGGCATACACCTGTAATCCCAGCTACTCCAGAGGCTGAGACAGGAAATCGCTTGAAACCAGAAGGCAGAGGTTGCAATGAGCCGAGATCACACCACTGCACTCCAGTCTGGCAAAAGAGCAAACCTCTGTCTCAAAAAAGAAAAAAGTTAAAAAATTAAAAATTTTTAAAATAGAAAAACTCTTCTAGAATAAAGATATAAAGAAAAAATATGCTTGGACAGCTGTGCAATCTGCTTAAAGCTAAGTGTTACTACGCATGAGTCTAAAAGTCTATAAATTTTAAAAGTTACAGTATGCTAAGGTTAATTTACGATTGAAGAAAGAAAATCCTTCATAACTTTAGCGTAGCCTAAGTGTACCGTGTTCCTAAAGCCCACAGCAGTGTACAGTAATGTCCTAAGCCTTCACATTCATTCATCTCTCACTCACCGACACAGCCAGCGCAGCCTCCAGTGCTACAAGCTCCCTTCACGGTAACTGTTCTGAATATGTGGACCATTTTTCATCTTTTTTACTGCATTTTTACTGTACCTTTTCTGTGCTTAGATGTGCTTAGGTACATAAATACTTACTATTGTGTTACAGTTGCCTATGGTTTTCAGTACAGTAACATGCTGTACAGGTTAGTAGCCTAAGGAGCAATAGGCTATATCACCTAGCCTAGGTGTATAGTAGGCTATTCCATCTAGGTTTGTGTAAGTCACTCGGTGATGTTCGCCTAACAATGAAATCACCTAACGACACATTTCCCATAATGTATCCCCATGGTTAAGTAACTCACAACTGTATATATATTCCATTGTTTCTGTTTCTGCTGAGGACCCTGGCTATGCATCAGGCAAGTGCAATGAAGTGAGAGAGAAGGGATAGAGGTGCTTACAACCAACTGAAGGTGCAATTTCAGCAGGATAAGGAGGAACGTGAAGACCCAAGAGCGATAGGGTAAATTATCAGAGGTAAGCTCAGTGGATTGTGATCCCCGTGGACTTGAAGGATTGCTGGAGGGGGGCATCATAGGGTGTTACAAAGTCAATTCTAAACACTTGCCAATTAACATTACACAAGATAAATACTGAAACAGCTGTTTTCATTTTTCTCCAGACTTGCAAGGTAAGATTGCTGCTACAAAGGCCGGGCAGACAGCACCACTCCTCCCCTCTTGGAACCCAGGCAGAAGGCTGCCTCAGAAGGTTGGGGTGGGAGGCGGGAGGGGAATGGGCTGCCTTCAGCCAGAGTGACGTGCAGATGTGGAGTAAGAGGGGCCCGGGAGAGCCACTCACACCCCACCAAGCATCATGGAGATCCAGGGACTTTCTCATAGCCCTGCGAGGACCAATCAGTAACTGAGAATTCCATCAGGGTGCCTGCCAGGGGTCACCTGGACTGGAGCAGGGGGATGCATAGGCCAGGGCTAACAGCCCAGGGACGGGAGCCAGAAGGACGTTGTAGCTGGGTGTAGGAAGCAGGGCAGAGAGGCAAGCTCCCTGGGAGTGCCCAGTGTGCAGAAAAAGTAGGACAAGGTTCCACCCAAAGAAGAGACCAAGCATGAGGACACACAGCTCTTCCCAGGCCTCAGAGGACCCAGCTGCCTGAGGACAATGCCTCAATGTTCCAGAAGCTTCTCCCTGCCCCAGGACTTCTCTGGGTGGAGAAGGACTTCTCAGGGACTTCTGATGAGAAGAGAAATCATGAAGGTGGGAAACTTTCATAAGGACTTCAGACTTCGAGATGAGTGAGAAATTCACTCAAAAGAGGCTTTCATCTTTAAACAGAAAATACAGAATTACCTTGAGTGGCAAGATTGCTTTTCCGAGCCAAAATGGAGAGTGACTGTTATGGAGACATTTTTTCCACTGAGAGGAAAAGGCTCACATAACAAATTCCAGAAATCTGGTTACCCTTCTGCATAACTGAGTGGTGACTCTAAATTCTCATTGCTCTACATGCAAATGAAGCCATGTTATATAAAACAGCCCTTCATGTTGACAGAATTATAAAATAGCATTGGAATAGAAAGAGGCCTCAGGTCATCTAATTTAGTGGTTCTCAACCAAGAGCGATTTTGCCAACCAAAGACCCCACCTGGAGACATTTTTCATTGTCACAACTTGGGAGGTGCTGCTGGTATCTAGTGATTGGAGGCCAGGGATGTAGCTAAACATCCTCCAATGCATAGGATGGCCCCCCTGAATGTGGCCCTCCAATGTTAATAGTGCCAAGGTTGAGAGATCCTAGTCAAATCCAAAATTCTACCTAGGCATGCAGTTGTTCAGAGAACTCCCTCCCGGCTCAGCCAGCCTCGGCTTTAGAATTTCCAAGGTAATATGGAATACTATGCAGCCATAAAAATGAATGAAACCATGTCCTTTGCAGAAACATGTATGCGGCTGGAGGCCATTACACTAAGTGAATTAATACAGAAACAGAAAAGAAGATTTCACATGTTCTCACTTGTAAGTGGGAACTAAACAGTGGGTACATATGGACATAAAGATGAAAACAACAGACATAGGACTACAAAAGTGGGGAGGAGGGTTGAAAATTACCTATTGGGTACTATGCTCACTATTTGCTGATGGAGTCAATAGAAGCCCAAACCCCAGCATTGCGCAATATACCCATATAACAAACCTGTGCATGTACCCTCCAATCTAAAATAATTAAAGGAAAAAACTAATTTCCAAGGTAATTAAGTCATGGAAACAAGATTTTTTTCCCCAGCTCTGCCTGAGCCCAGAGTTTGTGCTTCTTTTTTTTTTTTTTTTGAGATGGAGTCTCACTCTTGCCCAAGCTGGAGTGCAGTGGCACAATCTTGGCTCACTGCAACCTCCGCCTCCTGGGTTCAAGCGATTCTCCTGCCTTGCCTCAACCTCCTGAGTAGCTGGAATTGCAGGCACATGCTACCACGCCCAGCTAATTTTCTTATTTTTAGTGGAGATGGGATTTCACCAGATTGGTCAGGCTGGTCTTGAACTGCTGACCTCATGATCCTCCTGCCTTTCCCTCCAAAGTGCTGGGATTACAGGCATGAGCCACCACGCCTGGTGGAGTCTGTGCTTCTTAAACCACTCTGTTATATGCCAATGTCAGTCAAAACAGGGACATTGCACTTGTGGTATTCTGATTGCCCAGATGGGGGGATGTGAAGAGTTATCCTGAAAGATCCCCTTCCAAAACTCTGTCTCCCACGAACCTGTCTCAGTACCTGGACTCTGTCACCGTGAATCCACCCTGTGGATGATGGCTTCTCCGCTCCAGGAGCATCCTATGAAAATGCAGGTACTCCATACAAATCTGAAAAAAATTACAGTACAGTCTGAGAATGATACTGCATGTTGACCTTGGCCAAGGTACTTGACCGACTTGGGCCTCATTGTTCTCATCTATAAAATAGAATTAATAATTATACCTACCTTCACAAGTAGGCATAATTATTCTAGGGGAATAATTAATCTAATGAATAATTATATGTAAAACACCTAGAATACTGCCTGACACACAGTAGGCACAATTCGTAGTTGTGTTTAACTGTGTTTTCTTTTTTTTTCTTAGATGGACTTCTCACTGTGTCGCCCAGGCTGGAGTGCAGTGGCGCGATCTTGGCTCACTGCAACCTCCGCCTCCCTGGTTGAAGTGATTCTCCTGTCTCAGCCTCCTAAATAGCTGGGACTACAGGCACCCACCACCCCACCTGGCTAAGTTTTTGTATTTTTAGTACAGACAGGGTTTCACCATGTTAACCAGGATGGTCTTGTTCTCTTGATCTCGTGATCCACCCACCTCAGCCTCTCAAAGCGCTAGGATTACAGGCGTGAGCCACCATGCCTGGCCGGTAGTTAACACAGTGTTTTCAAGCAATCATAGGGGACATCTGTATGGGCCCTTTAAAAAGCCTGGCAGAAACCCAAGCTTTAAAAACAATTAGCAACAACAAAAGTGCAGCTTCAGCAGTTTCTTTTCAAGTTAGACAAACTATTCAAAATTGAACAAACATTAATAAGAAGATGAAGAGTGGAAAGCAGTGAGTGACGGACTATTAACTTGGTTGCCAAGGAAACTCCAGGTTAGAGAGAAAGATTGTCGTGGAGATTGATGCGGACTCAGAAAGTAGCCCGTGGACCTTCTGCCCTTCTTTGCCCTTAGCCACGAGAGGAAAGTAAGCAAAGAGGTGAACAGAGAGATTGAGAGCTAACCCACGGGTTTGCGAGAAAGCCTCATGTTTCAGCAGAAAGCCTGCTTCTCTCTGACAGTGCTTGGCAAGTCTAATGAGGACAGCCAACAGGATAAGTTAGATGTTGCCCTGATCCGCAGCAAACACACCTTTACGTCCAGAAGAGGAAGAAAGTGGCAGAGTTTGTCTGCAGGCCTTTGAACCCCTAAGTATACGATGGGAAAAAGACAAATATTTCTCCTAAGAAGAAGAAAGAAAAAGATGGTAGGATGAGCTGTGAAAAAGGATTGTGTGAGTAGTACCTAGATGTTGAAATGTTTCTGAAAAATTACTTCCCTATCATCTTACAGATGCGTTCTGGATTTTTTTGTCATGGTAAAATACACATGACATAAAATTTACCATTTTAAAGCACACAATGGCATTATTGCATTCAAAATGTTGTGCAACCGTCACCACTCTCTGATTCCAGAAGGTGTTCACCACCCTGCAAAGCAGCCCCATTAGTAGTCAGTCTCCACTCCCCAGTTCCCTAGCTACCATTAATCTATTTTCTGTCTCTACGGATTTGCCTATTCCATATATTTCATATAAATGGGATCACACACTACGTGGCCTGTGTCTGACTTCTTTCACTTAACCTATATTATATAACTTTAGCCTTTTCATGGCCAGGTAATATTCCATTGTATGGATATATCACATTTTCTTTTTCCATTCATCTGTTGATGGACATTTGGGTTATTTCCACCTTTTGGCTATCGTAAATAGTCCTGCCATGAATATGATGTACAAGTTTTTGTTTGAACACCTTGTTTTGATTCTTTTGTGTATATACCTGGACTGGAATTGCTGAAGTATACGGTGACTCCATTTAACTTACTGAGGAACCACAATCTATTTTCCACAGCAGCCGCAACATTTGAATTGTTATGGATTTTTGTCAATTGAATTAGGAAGAAATGGTAATACCTAGAGCTATAGAGGAACATTGCTGTTGGCCCCTTTGCAAAGCAATCTGGCAGTGTGAGGAACAGTGTAGCTTCAAAGAAAAAGGATGGAACGCAAATCCAATATACCTGGGTCCCCTGGTACTAGTTGGCAAAACAATTAACCTTCTCTAATCTCAATTTCTTCTTCTATAAATGGGGTTCTTCTTCTGCTTCATCGGGTATGGTAAACATTAAAGAGCTTTGTCAAAATATCTGGCACCTGATAGGCATCTTGTAAGTTCTAGCCATTGTTATTATAATGTATACTGTTTCCGAATGTATAGACATAAAAGTTATGTTATTTAACTGAAAAATTCTGCCCTTGAAAACCTATGTGAAGAAAATCGAGTCTACCCTTTCTACTAAGGAAAAACACCTTCAAAGTATACGTCATATTATAGATAAGTCAAAAGTACCATTCTTAAGCAAGAAGGAAAGGAAGAAAACCAATTCTACAGCATCAGCAGTGCCCTGGGTTCTGGGTTAACTTCTTGACATATTCATTCATTGAACATCCATTTATTGAGTCTGTATTACTTACTACTTACTGAACTCGGCCCTAGTGATACAGTACAGAACAACAGAGACAGAATTGTGAAAGAAAATAAATCTTGGGGCCCCCAAATCACTAAGCTAAAGGGAAAAGTCAAACTAGGAACTGCTTAGGGCCAACCCACCTCTCATTCTTTATCCCTCTGCTCACTGAGATAAATGCATATCTAATTGCCTCCTTTGGAGAGGCTAATCAGCAACCCCACAGAATGCAACCATTTGTCTCTTATCTACCTATGACCTGGAAGCCCCCTCCCTGCTTCAGGTCTTCCTGCCTTTGCTTCAAGTTGTTCCGCCTTTCCAGACTGAACCAATGTTCACCTCGCATATGTTGACTGATGTCTCATAACTCCCTAGAATGTATATATCCAAACTGTGCTCTGATCACCTTGAGCACATGTCAGGACCTCCTGAGGCTGTGCCACAGGTGCACGTCCTCAAACTTGGCAAAATAAACATTCTAAATTAACTGAGACCTGTCTCATATTTTCAGGGTTCACAGAGTCCCTCCCCTCAGGAAGCTTATATTCTAGCAGGAAAGAAGGGTATAAAACAATTAATGGTAATAGCTAACATTTACTGAGCACGTGTTTTGTGCCAAGCCTATTCTAAGTCAGGTGTTGGCAAACTAAGAGCCATGAGCTAAATCTGGCCCACCACCTGTTTTTATAAAAAAATAGTATTGGAGTACCGCCATACCCACTCATTTATGTATTACTGTCCATGTTTGCTTTCGCAGTATGGCAGCAGAGACCACAAGGCCCACAAAATCTAAAATATTTACCATTTGGTCCTTTACAGGAAAAATATACTAAACCTCCGTTCTAAGCACAACAGAAGTTGTCCTTAGACACAGTTACGGTACTCTTATGATGCTCATTTTTCATATGAAGAGACAGGCACAGACAAAGTCACTTGTTCAAAGTCACATGTGTAGAAGGTGAAACAAATCTATAGTTTAGTCTGGCTATAAAACTCATGCTTTACAAACTATACTATTCTGCCTCTCCAAACAAATACAGGGTCATTTCATTGCAACTGTAAAAAATGTTGTGCAGAAGAAGAGCATGTGGTACCTCACTGAGTTGTACAGCTGAGGCTGATTTAGGATTAAAGGGTCAAGAAGAATTGGGGGTGGAAATGGGACACATTTCAGATGTAGGGAACAGTGAATGAAGGACTTGAGACAGGAAAGGGCTAGCCCATTCCAGGAACAGTGTAGCCTATGGGACAGACAGGGAGTAGATGATGCAAGGTCAGGTGGGCCAGGTTGAAGATTCTGAACCTTACTCTAAGACCAATAATGAGCCATTGAAGAGTCTTATTCAAAAACACACTAATACTATATTTGCCTTTTTTCAAAGGTGGCTCTGGACAGTGTGGAGACGAGTTTGGAATATGAGAACTAAGAGCAAGACAGACTCATTAGAAACAATTGCCAAAGTCCAGATGAGAGACAGTGGTGGTTTGACCAGGGCTAGCACAAGAGAGGGAAGTAACAAGATTCAGAAGGGTAAAAGGGCAGAATCAGTAAGACCTGGCACCTGACTGGCTACGGTGGTGAGAGGGAAAGGGGTCAGGATTAGGCACCCAAGTTTCTGGTTTGAGTACTTAGTATGTATTGCTTCTGGTGGATTGGTCTGGGTTTTGAATTGTAACAATGCAATCTGTTGTAGCTAGTTTGAAAAAAAAAAAAAAAAAAAGGATTTTAAAGGGGTATCAGATGCCTAGGAGAATCTTTGTTAGAAAAAGTAGATCAAATTCTAGGCTGCGTTTCCAAGAACAACCTCCTGGTGAAAACAGCAAGGAGACTCCAGAACAGGGCTGCATCTGCTTACACCTGTGTCAGCAAAATGGAAATGCCCCCTCCTGCTCCTTTCCAGCTCCACTGGGAAGCAAAGGCCCTGGTGCATCTGATTGGTTGGATTGGTGGATTCTAGGTCACATGACTGCATCCTAGCAGCAAGGGAGGCTGGGAAATGTAGTTTACTTTTATTTCGTGTTTTGGTTTGCATGTTGGAGAAAAATCAAACGTGGAGAAGACGTTGTAAAGATTCTAAGCTGCTTCTGGCCTGGGCGTAGTGCCTCATGCATGTAACCCCAGCACTTTTGGAGGCCAAGGCGGGCCGATCACTTGAGGCCAGGAGTTGGAGACCAGCCTGGCCAACATGGCAAAATCCTGCCTCTACTAAAAATGCAAAAATTAGCTGAGCATGGTGGCACACAGCCAGGAGCATTGCTCGAACCTGGGAGGCAGAGGTTGCAGTGAGCCAAGATAGCGCCACTTCACTCTAGCCTGGGCAACAGAGAAAGCCTCTGTCTCAAAGAAAGATTCTGGGGTGTTTCAAAGGGCACACACCTGCTATACCAGATAGCAGGGAATTAGGGGTAGGGTTAGGTGTTAGAGTTAGGTCACTTAGAATGAAAACACCAAAAGTGTAGTTGTTTTGAAAAGGGAAATAGGGGTTTATTTCTGGACCCATTGAATGAGCAGTGCCCATGATATCCAAGAGGCAGCTGGAGAGATCTCATTTAATCCTCAAAGCAAACTATGAAATCTGCATTAAAATCCACTTGCTCTAATGTCACATAATAAGAATGTGGAAAAAGCAGGACGTGAATCCAGGATATTTTGGCTCCAATAGCCGCAGTTATTTCCTATCTCATAAACACTGTCTTCCAACTTTGTTATCATCCTTTTAACCTCTGTCTATCTTTGGTTAATATAATTAATGCTTTTAATTCTATTTTTATTACTCCCAACTTGGCAAACACCATGGAAATCTCACCATTTGTCCCTGTCAAACACGAAGTCACCACAGCTCTCCAAAAGTCATGCTGAGATCACAGGTTTTGTGCTCCATCCTTTCTGCATAACTGAACTGGGGCAATGTGCCCCATGAAAAGATGCATTCTGGATTGTGGTTTTCAAAAAAAAAAAAAGCTGTAGTGGGCAATGTTTCTCTTGGCACTAACCTTTAAATCACCACCAAAATTTACTCAGCCTTCCAGAGGAATTGGCCTAACAGCCTCATTCATGTTCAAGGAAGAGTCTATCATATTCCAACAGGCTTTTCTATAGAAATCTCATGTTGATTCTACAGTTTATATCAAAATGCAAAGGGCTTGTAATTTAAACCAAAACAATTTTGGGGAAAAAAAAATTGGAGAACTTATAATACCTGGATTGCAAGACTTCCTATAAAGCTACAGTAATCTACACAGTGTAGTGTTGGCAAAGGATAACCATAAGATGAATGAAAAGGAAGAGATCAGGAAATAGAGGCACACATATGTGATTAATATTCAACAAAAGTGCCAACATGATTCAGCCTTTTCATCAAATGCAGCTTAACCAAGAGTTTTGCTCTTGTTGCCCAGGCTGGAGTGCAATGGCATTATCTCAACTCACCACAACCTCTGCCTCCTGGGTTCAAGCGATTCTCCTGCCTCAGTCTCCCTAGTAGCTGAGATTACCGGCATGTGCCACTATGCCCCACTAATTTTGTATTTTTAGTAGAGATGGGGTTTCTCCATGTTGATCAGGATGATCTCGAACTCTCAAGCTCAGGTGATCCACCCGCCTCTGCCTCCCACGCCCAGCCCAGAAGATTATTTCTCATAGTTTTTCATCTTAAACTCTAGGAAAACAAAATACAAGAAGAATTTCTCTCTATAGTACCAATAGTCATCAAAATTTATGTTGGGTGTTTTCCCCCCTTATTTTTTTCAAGGTTTGTGCTCTACCCTTTAAGGAATGTTTGCATCAAATTTTCTCTAGCTAAAATTTTTTCATCTTTGGAACGTTTCCTACAAGCAGTAGTTTTGTCTTATCTTGGGATCTAGAGCTGAAAAGGGCTCAGACACCTGCGACTTTACCTTCCTTTCCTGCAGCAGGTAATTCTTTGCCTGGATGAACTGAATTCATGCTGCTTTTAAAGCCCCAGAAGGCACTAGCACACTAGGCTCAGAAATGCTTTCTCAGAGCCAGGAAGCTCTTCTTAGGTCTGACATAAATCTCACATTTTGCAGTTTTAGCTTACCTCCACATTTTTGCACTTCCATAGTTGATCCAAGTCTCCTTCTTGGATCAAATAGCAGGGACTCTGCCTAGGTGCCCCTTGACGCCTCATCAATGCCTTTGTTCACGTGTCTTTCATCTCTCCAGATGCCCACTGGCTACCCAGGGCTACCTGAAGACTCCCACAAAGACTTGGTATTCAGGGTCATGGCCTGAGCCTCTGCTGATGGGAGTCCTTTTATAACTGCAGTGACCATCCGTCCTGTCTCCTGGTACAGTGCTGGTGGATGCCTGTTGTCCACACAATTATTATTATTATTATTATTATTATTATTGTTACTTTTGAGACGGAATTTCACTATTGCTGCCCAGGCTGCAGTGCAATGACATGATCTCGGCTCACTGCAACCTCTTTTTGAATCTGAGTTCAAGCAATTCTCCTGTCTCAGCCTCCTGAGTAGCTGGGATTACAGGCATCCACCACCACACCTGGCTAATTTTTGTTTTTTTTACTAGAGACAGGGTTTCTCTGTGTTGACCAGGCTGGTCTCGAACTCCCGACCTCAGGTGATCCTCCCGCCTCGGCCTCCCAAAGTGCTGAGATTACAGGCGTGAGCCACCGTGCCCGGCCATCCACACAATTATTAAGAGTGCCCCCTTTTTTTCATTCTCAACAGTGTCTTGGTTTGCTTAATAAATTATACAATCCCCTTATTTGTAGGTTATGAAGAATCAGCGTGATTTCCCTGAAACTTCCAGCTGTAGGCGTCCCACATGAATGATCAGAGACTGGAGAGAGTGATTCAGTGCAGAGTGCTTGAGAGCTACACTGGGCAATGTGGTCGTCAGTAACCACATGCGGCTACTGAGCCCTTGATATACAGCTAGTCCTAATTGAGATGAGCTGAATGTGAAAAATGCATTCCAGATTTCAAATACTTAGTACAAAAAGTATATAAAATGGCTTGTTAATAATTTTTGTATTGATTAGCTGGGCATGGCGGTGCACACCTGTGGTCCCAGCTGCTCAGGAGGCTAAGACAGGAGGATCGATTGAGCCCAGGAGGTCAGGGCTGTAGTGAGCTATGATCAAGCCACTGCACTCCAGCCTGGGCAACAAAGCAAGGCCCTTTCTCAAAATAATAATAACAATAATAATTTTTATATTGAAATGACATTTTTGGTGAGTCTGGGTAAATGCTATAAATTTACTTTTTATTTATTTTTTTTATTTTGACAGAGTCTTGCTCTACCATCCAGGCTGGAGTGCAGTGGCACAATCTAAGCTCACTGCAATCTCTGCCTCCTGGGTTCAAGCGATCCTCTGGTCTCTGCCTCCCAAGTTGCTGGGATTACAATTGCGTGCCACCACACCTGGCTAATTTTTATATTTTTAGTAGAGACGAAGTTTTTCCACATTGGCCAGGCTAGTCTCAAACTCCTGACCTCAATGATCCACCGCCTCAGCCTCCCAAAGTGCTGGGATTACAGGTGTGAGCCACTGTGTCCATCTTATTTATTTATTTTCGAGACAGGGTCTCACTCTGCCACCCAGGCTGGAGTGCAGTGGTGCAATCTCAGCTCACTGCAGCCTCAACCTCCTGTGCTCAAATGATCTTCTCACTTAAGCCTCCCAAGTAGCTGGGACTATTGGCAAGTGCCACCATACTTGGCTAATTTTTAAATTTTTTTGTAGAGACAAAGTCTCACTATATTGCCCAGGCTGATCTCGAACTCCTGGGCTCAAGCGATCTTCCTGCCTCAGCCTCCCAAAGTGTTGGGATTACAGGCAAGAGGCACTTTCTTGTGTTTTTCACCTCCATCAAGTCATTTATATTCTTCTCTAAGCTGTTTATTCTCAGTAGCATTTCGTCAAACCTCTTTTCAGACGTTCTTAGTTTCTTTGCATTGGGTTAAAACATGTTCTTTCCGTTCAGAGAAGTTTGTTATTACCCACCTTCTGAAGCCTGTTTCTGTCCATTCATCAGACTCATTCTCCATCCAGCTTTGTTCCCCAGCTGGTGAGGAGTTGTGATCCCTTGGAGGAGGAGCGGTGTTCTAGTTTTAGGTGTTTTCACCCTTTTTGTGCTGATTTCTTCCCATCTTTGTGGATTTATCTACCTGTGGTCTTTGTAATTGGTGACTTTCAGGTGGGGTCTCTGAGTGGATGTCCTTTTTGTTGATGTTGATGTTGTAGTTATTTCTTTCTGATTTTTTAGTTTTCCTTCTAACAGTCAGGCCCCTCTGCTGTAGGACTGCTAGAGGTCCACTCCAGACTCTGCTTGCCTGGGGATCACCTTCAGTGGCTGCAGAACAGTAAGTATTGCTGCCAGTTTCTTCTGTTATCTTTGTCCCAGAAGGACCTGCCAGAGGTCAGCCTGAGCTCTCCTTTTTGAGGTGTCTCTTTGGATATGTGGGGGTTGGGGAGCTGTTTGAGGAGACAGTCTGTCCCTTATAGGAGCTCAAGTGCTGTGCTCAGAGCTCCGTTGTTCCATTCAGAGCTGCTGGGCAGGTACGTTTAAGTCTGCTGCAGTGGAACTCTTAACCACATTTTTTTCCCAGGTGCTCTGTCCCGGGAAGGTGGGGCTTTATTTATAAGTTCCTGACATGCTGCTGCCTTTTTTCAGAGATGCCTTGCCCAGCGAGGAGGTAGCCTTGTAACAGTCTGCCAGCAGAGGCATTGCTGAGCTGCTGTGGGCTCTGCCCAGCTGCTGTGTGAACTTCCTTGTGGTTTTGTTTACAGAGGTATAGTTAGAACTGCCTCAGTAATGGCAGTCTGCCTCAGCAACGGTGGACTGCCTCGGTAATGGCAGACTTTTCCTCCCACAGAGCTGGAGCGTCCCAGGTCCAGTTGCATTTGCTGTGAAACTCTCAATCCAGAGCATTTCAGATTGCTGGTCTTCGTGGGGGTGGGACCCACAGAGCCAGATCACCTGGCTCCCTGTTTTAGCCCCCTTTTTTTCAGTTGAATGGGTGGCTCTGTCTCCCAGGCATTCCAGGGACCCATTGAAATGGCCTCCCAGATTTGTGTTTTTGTGCAGAGACCCGCTGCACTGGCAGAAACAGCCATGCTGGAAACTGATGGCACTTTTCAGCCAGGGAACCTCCTGGTCTGTGGGCAGAGAAAACTCATTTGGAAATGTGGTGATCACTCATGCTCTGCGTTGTTCTCACTGGGAACTGCACTCCAGAGCTATTCCTATTCAGTCATCTTGGATCCTCCACTTATTTCTTTTGTTAATGATGGAAATACATTGTCAGTTTTACAAAGAATTGTAACCTACAGCAATATTCAATCACTGAAAGATACCAGCAAACACTATTGGATGGTATTTGAATAACATTACATTCAGATCTACTAGCAAGGCTTACAACACAACTCTCAGGTGTCAAAATTGCAATGTAACTTGTTTCAAAGTTAATTTTTCTTGTAACCCACTCATAGCATTTATATAAAGTACACTATGCATATGAACTTACTAGTATTTATTTTAGTTGCAAGAATGACCACCCTTATCAGGAGACAGGACCATGAACACACACACAACACCTACAAGTAACACTGACTGATTAAATTGTGACCACTTCTCAATTCACTCAACAAGAGTCCTAGTTTCTTGAAATGTCAACTGTTTTAGCTCATTTTGTACCGCTATAACAGAATACTACCAATGTAGTAACTGATAATGGACAGAAGTTGATTGGCTTATGGTTCTGAATGCTGGGAAGTCCAAGATCAAGGTATTGACATCTGATGAGGGCCTTCATGCTGCATCATCACACAGTGGATGGCAGAGGGCAAAGAAAGAAAAAGAGAGAGTAAAAGGTTCTGAACTGCTCCTTTTATAAGGAATCCACTCCAAAAATAACAAATCCACTTCCACAATAATGGTATTAATCCATTCTTGAGGGCAGAGTCCTCATGATCAAAACACATCTAAAAGGTCCTTTTCCCTAACATCTTCAAATTGGTGATCAAGTTTCCAACACGCCAACTTTGGAAGACACATTCAAACCATAGCATCAACCTTACTCTTCACGCCAACTCATGAGTGCTTCCTGTTCTGACTTCTGACTCGATGTCAGTGGATTTTGTTTAAACAGTAACATCTCCATGTTGATTAAGCTTTAATTCTCACGTGAGAATTATCACTGCTTTTCTCATTTTCTCAATTTTTTTGTCTGATTGTATCCTCAAGATTTAAGATTTTAAAAAATCATGCAAATCTTTCAAGAAATTCTGGGAAGGAATTCCTTCATGGAAATGACTTTTTCCTGAGCCATCCAGAGGGAATACTGTAGCCCACATAGTCTCTTTCTAATGCCCAAGTTTCTTAGCTGAGGAAATGATTTAAGCCCCCCTGTCCACTACTTTAAACAAACTATAAACTTTTATTTGCTTTTCAGACTATGTCTCTAAGACGCTGTCCACTGATTTATTTAAGCAATTCATTGATTGTCCACTGTGTCAGGCACAGCACTGGGGATGAAGATGAGGAGACATACTCCCTGCCCACTACCCCAAACCTGAAATATGGAGACAGGTGATCATCTCAGGATTATGTGCAATGGTGACTTGCTCAAGGACATCAGGGGTCACAGGGAGCTCACAGAAACCAATGCCAATCCACCTGAAGTCGTCTGAGAAAGTTCTACACAGAAAGCAGCAGTTTGGTTGACTTTAGAAGGGAAAGGACACATTTTCCAGACAGAAAAAAAAAAAGATAAAGAAATTCATATGGAGATATGGAAAAGATATGGAGCCCAGCAAGTGCAGGGTCATGAAATGGAAGATCCTATATGCCACACTGGAGAGTTTCCCTCTATCCTCTGCTGAGTGAGACACCTTTGAGGCATGCAGTCAGGGAAGCAATGTGATTGGGTTAGAACAATTAGTTAGGAAAATTCCCCCCCACCACACACTGATGCATGGATGTCTCTTTGCAGAACTCCAGAGACTCAGAGCCCATTTATCCAAAATGAAATTCAATAGCCGGCTGTTCCCTCTGGATTTAGACTTAGGTAAGAGTGTTTGGTTTTCATCACTCGGTCTAGGTGAACACCTGAGCTTCAGTCTGAAAACAGGGATGTCAGTGTCCAAAGACACTTGACAGGAGAATCTTCCACCTCAGTTCATGAGCACCATTCACTTCCTATTGGAAAACCCTGTCCTCCTTAAAGACCCAGCTATAACGGCCTGTTCCAGGTGAGAGATGTCTCCTGTCCTGAATGTCCATATGTGGAGTCCAGTGAAAGACATTCTGTTGACCTGGTCAGAGGCACCACCCTTCCCCTTATCACCACCTGGCAGCCAATGTGTGGTTCTGTTTTTTGGTTTCGTTTTTGTCTTGTTTTGTTTTGTTTACCACGTCAATTGCTCCTGGTCACCTGTGACTTGAGAAGCAAAACTATGTATATCAATGCAAAAAGCTGAAGTGATGTTGGGGACAGCATCGCCCACTCAAACATACTAGACTAGATTTTTCTCCAACCAGCCTAGAGACCCAGAAGCACCAAGCAACCGGACCAGAGAACTGGAGACTTGAATTAAAGCAAAAGCAGATGGGTCACAATCAGCTAGACTTTAGATGTATCCTTCCCCATCTCCTGTCTCCATTTTTACCCTAAAAGGTCTTGTGGCCACAAGGAGCACAGTCAATAACTTCATCAGGGTGAGAATGGGACCACAAAATAAACTTGCACTTGCTAGCGTGTTTTGTTTGCACTATTAAGAATCTGATCTGTAATTAGCAAAATGTAAGTACAAACCACACTATAATTCAATGTCACATTCTTTAGATATGAAACAGGAAAAATCTAAATGTTTAACAATGCAAAGTGTTGGCAAGGATAGGGGTAAAGAGGAATTGCTGATGTGTGGGTAAAGAGGAATTGCTGATATGTAGGTAAATTAGGACATTCACTTTAGAAAACAATCTAGTGCCACAGGTGAGTTTCCTGAAACAGATTCTGAGCCAAACTTTGGCATGTAGAAAATTGATTGGGGAGTCTGAGTGAGGTGGCTCATGCCTGTAATCCCAGCACTTTAGGAGGCGGAGGTGGGCGGATCACCTGAGGTCAGGAGTTTGAGAGTAGCCTGGCCAACATGGTGAAACCCTGTCTATACTAAAAATACAAAAAGTAGCCAGGCATGGTGGTAATCACAGCTGCTTGGGAGGCTGAGGCAGGAGAATCACTTGAATCTGGGAGGAGGAGGTTGCAGTGAGTCGAGATTATGCCACTGCACTCCAGCCTGGATGACAGAGTGAGACTCCATCTCAGAAAAAAAAGAAAGAAGAAGAAGAAGAAGAAAAAGAAGAAGAAGAAGAAGAAAAGAAGAAGAAGAAGAAGAAGAAGAAGAAGAAGAAGAAGAAGAAGAAGAAGAAGAAGAAGAA